>QUSF01000017.1:12215489-12227134 GCA_003676055.1 Chloebia gouldiae | reverse complement strand
GGGACACAGCCACTCTCTTTGTTCCCATGGTGTCCCCAAGCCCTCCTGCAATGGCTGCCACCCCTCAGCACTGCTCACTCCCAACCTGCGCTCGGCTCTACCACACACATTTCCTGGGCCTGTAGCAGTGGCACAACATCAGTGATTACTGTTTGATACTGATTAATGTTAAATGGGACATTAAATGCTAGCAATGTCAATATTACATGGAAATCAATGATCCCAAAGGTGTTTTTGATGTGGATAACTGTGGTTCTGTGAGCTCCCTCAGGCAGCAGGTGCGATCCAAGCTGCCACAGTTCCAGGAGGAACCTTCTAGAAGGAGACGTCCAACAGCTGCTGTTGAACGTGTTAAACTCTGAAATGTTCCATAAATGCCAACTTAGTGCCAGGCATAACATTTGCAAAAATTTCAATCAAAATGCGTTTTTGCTGCCTCTCGCCCAGCTCGCACATCGCTCCGCAGCCGTGTGCTGCCTCACGCAGGGCTGCCTGTCGGCCCCACTGACTCACTGACCTGAATCACGGCCATGCCAGACCTTTTCTAAATTACACTGCGGTAAAAAAATGCTAAAATTTAACATGAAGCCTATTCCTGCTTTGTTGAGTACAAAATGAAAAAAACAGGTAAAAGAACACTAATTTCTGGATAGCCTAATTAAAGCAGAGACTCCTGGAGTAAATATGGTGCAACACTGTGCTAGGAATGCTGAGATTTCTTTAGGGCCAGCCAAAAACTCCAGGGATCTAAAACCAACCTAACTTCTAAAAAATAACAGAAACCACCAGCTTCTGAAGTTTGGTAACTCTTTTGCTGTATACCTAAACATTAAAGCCTCTAAGGAAAGCTGCAGCATATTTTAAAAGATGGTGTGAAGATATGAAAAGAATAAAAGGTCATAGTAACCAGTGATTTAACAGATTGTAGGTGGAGAGGTTTTTGTGCTTCTGATAATTAATTGGCAGGTTTAGAGAGCACAGTTCTTAATTAAACTGTAAATACGTGTTGATGAGCATCGTGATTTAATAATGATTAATGGCTTTATCCTGTTACCATAAGAACATACAAAATAGATTTAGTTCTTCCATAATTTAGCACACACATTCATAATTTTTCTCACTAATTTCATAGAAATAGAGAGTGTCTTTCTGTAAACATAAAGGCTGTGAACTTCAACATGAAGTTTTGGCATGAATCGTACAATGTGGAGAGCTAAAAATAGTAAGCAAGATGCAGAGGGGAAAAATTAAGAATTTCTGAGGACTGCAGTGTCCATGAAGTTGCATGAGATGGCATGTTTGTTATTTTCCTTTCATTTCCTTCAGAAATTTATTATTGGTGCTAAAAGACAACAGCCTTCTGCAGCAACAGAAGATCTGCTTTGGTGGAGATGTTTTTAGAAAGGAGAACAAGCATACCTAAACCTTGTGTCTGTTTTCACATGCATAGAAAAACAGATCATGCACCACAGGAGACCGTATGTGGGGGATATTCTCGAGTCTCAAGAAGCAGGGGAAACTTCTGCTTTTACAGAGATAAGTCAATAAAAGCAAAGGTTCCGCAGTTCCAACAAATCTTTTATTCAGCCTGCACAGAATTACTGATTGCAAGCTTGTTGGAGACAGAATTGAAAACACAACTAAGTTTTGCAGGAAAAATTTCTGACATAATTTTTCTAACTCAAAGGACCGCTTTTTACACAAGAAACAATAGAATAGACAATGAGAGGGAAAAGGAAAGTTTCTGTCCTTCCCAACAGTTAGTAGGCAATTGATGTAACTCTTAGAATTGTCTCCCATGATGCAGCATCTTCCTTTTTCCTAGCAAAATTGAAGAGAATGAGAATTTGGGATTGTTGGTTTTTTTTCTTTTTGGCAAAAGATTCTACTGCAAAAGCAAAAAAAGGAGTATTCATTTGGATTACTCAAGGATTATGCTCTAAAAGGAACTGGCATCCTGCAATTTTCGCAATTACAAAGGGTATGGACCTGGAAAAAAACTCAAAAAAAACCAAACAAAAATGTATAGAGGCTTGCAAATTACTTAAACTTCTAAACTGTAGCCAGAATATATGGTTCTTTTAGCTAGAAACTTCCACACATATTTTTCCTACTGAAAATGGTGCAAGTTTTCTGATGGGATCTTTGAAAAAGTTTGTGTCAATCTCGAGGATTTAAAACCTGCTTGAAGAGTATAACTTGAGCTTAACTGTGGAGCTGCTAAGGTCTCTCTCGATGAATTTTACATAAGTTTACAATGCCACAGTGTTGTCTGGTGGCTCACACAGCAAGTTAAAGAGCAGCCCCTACCCACAGCTCGCAACCACAATTGCCTACGACAAGACAACTTGGAGGGGGTAGGAGGGGAAGACAAGACTTTAGCAAAACCTCCCTGTGGTACATCACAGTAATTTATTCTGAAAAACACTGAGCTTTTTCTTAGGAAAGCAGTATTTTAAACAACACTGCCTTGCAGTGCACGTAGATGGTGAATAGAAAGCAGCAGAACATCTCAGAAGCCTGCAGTAAACAATTCTTGTTTGGCAATACTTGTGGAGGAATATATGAAAAAGAGTAACTGAACAAATCTTTGACTGCAATAAAAAGCTTACTTTACTCTTGGACCACTTGCAAAAGCTGTAGTGAAGATGATTAAAAAGGAGCAAAAAGGAAACAGTATTTGCATTCATTCTGATAATAGAATATGAAATTAAAGCATGAAGGGATTAATGTTTTAAAGCTTGACTTGCAGTGATAAAGCTAAGGTATTAGAAGAGAAAACATAACCGTTACAGGCTAGACAAGCAAAGAAAAAGCAGCACATGCCTTAAAGATGAGCAAGGCAACCTAGAATGGAATTACAAAATGATTAATCAATACAAATGAGAAAGTGTACAAGGAAAGAGAGCTTGGTGAGGCTTCTTATGGGACTCAACACTGCAGCCGCTTAAAGATAATGAAAGGAGCATAGCAAAGCCAAAGAAATGCTTTCATTCAGTAGCAAAGTCATTTGTGAACAGTTTAAATTACCCTAATCACCTCCCCTCCAGCCGTCAGTATGCTCTGTCTCTTTAGTTATTTAAAAAAAAGAGTTTGGGGAAATGAGTTCTGCAAATCCAAGCTGCAAAATAATTATACACACACCGTTTTAGCATTTTAACAATGCAATCCCAAACATTTGTTCTCATTAGAATGCAAATCGACTCGTTTAATAATCCCACATGAGAATTCCACCACACTCAGCTTAAAAAGCGCAGTGGTATTCAAAATATTATTAATAAATGCCAAATATGGAACAGCCAGTTTGTTTTGCCAGCAGCTCAGGGTAGATAAAAGACATATAGAACATTTTTTCCCACCAAATTTGTTTAATTGAAATTTAACTGTGGGAATGGTCTGGGTTGCTCTTTAAAAATATGAAGGTGACAGTACCCTCTTAACACAGATACATTCACATTCACTAAAGGCTGAGCACTACAGCCTGTCCTACAAATCAATGACATCAATTTGCTTCAAGTAGTGTCCAATTTCAGTAAGGTACTTCACTATTAATAGTTTTAACCTCTGGTACCAGCTCAAAGCACTGGCCTGAAGTGTGTCATTTCCGATTTATCAATCCAAATGGTGGTGTCATATTTTTAGTACTACTGCAGAATTTTGATAATTAGAGGGCTGAAAAAACCCTTAGCAGGGGAAACAAACAAACAAAAAGGCTTAGTGATACTATAATAATCAGAACTTCTCTGGTATTTACCATCCTATTCTTTCCTGAAATGCTATACACATCTATGCTCAATAAAGTATAGTATTTCATAGCCATCACAAGGACCTCTACTTTAGAACAGAAATCAGATATATTTAAATGGCACATTCTAAATAATTAAGAAGCCAGAAATGACCAAGACTAATATAATTAAACAAAGTCTGACCCTGAGGCATCTGTATTAATGAGTAACTCTCGAGTCAATATATATGAGAAGCAAGATAGATAGCAATAATACTTTCTTCAAATTCCCAATACCAATAAGAAGTTCAAAATAAATACACTCTGGGCCATTCTTGGAGTAAGCACACAGAATTTTAGTAGATAAAAATCAGAATGATTGCTCTGATCTGCTTGCAAGCCCATGATTCAGGCCTGATTAATGATGATTTAGGGAACAATTTGCTTTTTTCTGAGAGGGACAAGTTGTGTCTCATTCAGAACAGCATGCTCTGAACATATCTAACTCCACATCCCATGGTCAGTAGGGCCATGGGCATAAATGACTGGATATGGGTAGAAACACCAACCAAAACTGCTGTTTCCTGCTCTGTTCCTCCAAATTTTGTTCATGTGGATTCTGCTGTTTTCAGAAACTAATACTGTGCACAGGACCCTCACCTAGGGGCGAACTTGTTGGGTGTATTGTGTATACCCACTATTGAATGTTTTCTCAGTACTGATTAGGGCAATGCAGCAGCTGCTGAAATATTAAAAGTCTTTTAGAGTTAATACAGTATGACAACAAAAACAAATTAAATATTGTAATATGACATGGAGTATAAATTGTCCGTGACACAAAGTTATAAATATCTGGAGAATCTTTATTTGTTTTGAAAATGTCAGCTTGTCAGAAATTTTCTTCTGACTGTTTTAATTACCTCTACACTGATGCACATTTAAGCCACAATAAACATTTTCAGAAATTTCAGCTTTGGGTTACACAACTATGTAGTTAAGTATCCACTTCTGAACATTTTAAGACAAATTAAAAGGATTTCATGTTTTCTGCCTCAGAATGCTGATAAAGAACCCACTTCTTCATAAAGCTCTCTATCACATACTGATCACTCAGCTAGGCTGCAGACACATATAAAACAATCCAAAGCATTCATCTACTGGGAGGCAATGCCAACTCTCTTTCTGTTAATCACAAACTGTGAAATGAAGTTCACAGAATGGTGTTTAACTCCTTCTGAGCCTTGGCTGAGGGAGACAAGACAGTGTGATGGATGAGGATGTTATGCCATGAGCTGCACCTATTCCACACCTCCAAATTCCATTATTCAGTCTTTTAATCACTAGGTATTTCTGCTTCACATGAGTAAAAATATACCATAATGTAATTAACTGAATATCCTAGAGACACATAACCCACAGATGGACTAATTTAGTTTACTGGTAATGTAATTGCCCAGTAGCAGTGAAGCAATGGATACTTATCCATTGTAAGCTACTGTTAAGTATGTCCTAATAGATTGATTCCACTGTTGTTTGTTGTTTTTTTTTCCTGAGTACTTATACAACCTCCTCCATGACATTTTCTGAGCACTTAAAACCTTCAGTGAATTTACCTTTACAATTCTTTCAGTAGGTAAATAGCACAATTCTCATGTTACTAAGGAAGAAATAAAGAAGTGAATTTATTCCCAAGCATTCATGTTCCAGCTGGGAACTGAAATTTTGCACACTCTCATGTGTGTCAGTAGAGTGTTCTAGGAGAAAATGGGCTGTGGGACTTGGATGCACAGGGCACCTCTAAAGGAGGAAGTGGCTCTGGTCAAGAAGCAGCACATTTAGAGTCCCATAAGGCACAGGCACAGCATGTTTGAAAGAACAGTTCTTTTGGAGGTGGGCACAGTATGACAGCCACAACTCCAAGTTCTCTGGCTGTCCTTGAGAGGAAAGAACATTCACAATGGACCTAGTCATAAAAATCCACTCTTGAGGTTCATGGAAAGAGGAATACCAGCACAGCAGTGTTTTTATTTAATTAAAGATGCCTGCTTGCTTATGTTTTGTACACTTTGTGTAACACTTAGCCAATCACACATGACAGTATACAATTATTCTAGGAAAACTTGCTTAGGCTATATTTGCCTCATGCTTTCAACCATTCCAGACATGCAATTATTACACAGTTGTGTCTAGGAAATTATCAAAACAGTATGGTATTTATAAAAGCGAGAGCAAGCCCACATACACATTATCAAATTAAACTGTGGTAATGTGCTTTTTCACATGACTAAAATTTTTTATAACATAATTCTGCAATATCTTGTTGCTTCACGGAGTTCTTGCACTTAGTTGGTAAAAATCTCTCATTCACATTTTTATGCCCAAAATGTTGCATGTTTAAAAAGAGCATTTATAACTTTAATTACTTGATCAAAATACAATGAAATGATGAAAATCATTATCTTGGTAGCCTCAGAGCTTTGTCCTTCCCAGTTTCCTGGCTGCATTCCATGCCTCATGGTTTAACACATAATTTCATAAGGAATTAGAGAATTTAAAAGTGCATCATAGCTTTCCCACAAATCACCGCCAAGAGCATTTACAGATTTCAGTCATCTGAAGTTAAAATAGTCCTTTGTTATTGCTGTATCCACACCTTTGGTGTTACTCTGGCTATGTCCTTGCTATATGCCTGGATTCAGCCAGTATCTGGTGCTTTAACACTGTCAGGGTTAAAGTCCGTGGTGCTGGAACTACTTTTCATGCTATGCAGTCATGACAATAACCTCTACTTGAGTCCTGAATATAATAATCTCTTCATCACACAGCATTCATATGGTGGAGGGGAGGAGAAGGAACAGAGCAAAATTAATTCTGTCCTTTCACACCCATTTTCCTCTGTCCCAAGTCAAGTAGCCAACTCCACATTGGCTGAGTGCAGCTGCTGTGCACTGCAAAGCTCCAAGCTCAGCTCAGCATTGTACTGAACAGGAATAGCAAGGGTTTCTTGAGGCCTGTCATCTAAACCTCATTAAATGGAAGGAAGCCCAGCTGTTCTTTGCCCCTGAGAGAGTAATATACTGTGTTTCTTTAAATTTTGTTTGAGTTTACTTTTAGGTGAGGGGTTCTTTGGAGTTGTTTTTTAGACAAGCAAATATCATTCCAAAGGGAAACACCAGCTAAAAGTATCAAGTACCATTTGTAACTTTTAAAAAATTATTTTCCTAATATTCCACAATGAACATGGCGTATTAAAATTGAAAGAAAGGTGTTAAGGAAGCTTACTGTTTACTTTTTCTAGCTGAATTGCATTCATGTAGACTAACTTAATATAACTTTTACTAGCATACTTTTGTTTATATATCACTTTAAGAAGAAAGAAATACAAGATAAAAAAGATTTCTTATTGGAAAAAATTGCATGTTAACATTTGCCAGAGTTGCTCACTATTGACCTCTTCTCCTGGAAGAAGTTCTGCTGTGGAGATTTCATGGCAGGCTTTGACTGTGGTAGTCCTTTACTCCCATACAAGAAGTTGCTAAATGCTTCGTTAGTTGCTAAGAGATTGATTATTTACAGTCACAGAATATCTAACACACTGATATTCACCAGTATGCCAAATAAAAACAAGACCATCAGATTTTCACATGAGAACCTACCAGACTTATTGCAAGAAACAGAAACAAAGTGTGATTAAGTTTTCTCATTCTGTTTCCTAAAGTGGACATCCCATCATATCCAATTGGGCTTTTTTCAAACATTTTTTCCTCTGCAAAGTATTTCTCAGCAAAATTCATACCAGTCCTCTGTAGCATGATGCTTCCTAATACAAATTGTAAAGGTCAAGGCTGTTCAAAGACAGACAATTAAGAGTTATTAGACAGACCTATATTTTTTGCCAATTGTCACCTTTTTGTACAATTACTATTAGGAAATAAAATTCTCAAAAGAAAATTATATTTAAAGAGCATCCTTGCTCACTATTTTGAATATATTATTATATACGTACTGTTATAGGGTTGGCTTTTTTTCAGGATTTTCTGAATGTAATTCCTTAGGATCATGTGACATAAAGGCACTGGATGTGCTTGAGTTGCTATGTAAATATTGATTCAGAATGCACAGGAAGGTATCATTGATAAAGCAAATAATAAAGCACATATTCCTCTTTCCGTGAATGTATTTGTAATTTGTTTTAATATTCCATTAATACCCCTCATCTGAGTGCATGCCTCTCCATGATAAATATCTGAACATTGAATGTCTTTACCAAAAGGTCTACACAGACCACATTTCAGTGACCTCAACCAATAAACAAGTAAAAAACCCTAATCTCTATGAAAGAAATTATGACAGGTTCAATAACTGCCTCTATCATCCTTTATTACATTAGTTATTCCTGTTATAGTTTTTTAAATGTGTAGTTGCTAGTGGGTTTGAGATTTTTTTTTAACCATACATACTACAAATCAGGAGGCTCATAGGGAACTTGAGGTAAAGCTAACAACCTATTTACAAATCCCTCATTTCCAACAGCATTAAAATTCTGAAGGCTTCTGCTTCTTAATTGTACATAGGCAGGACAATTTGCTCCAAGGTTTTATTACATTAATTTTGTATAACATTGTTATGCATTATTATATTCTTGCTAAACTACACACTGCTGAAGCATGAAGTAGAGAGCTCAGACTAAAACCCACCCTGGAATTTACACTACTGGTCTAAAAAGTTTAAAGTATTGCACCAGTATTTTAAATATTTGTAACCACATAACGGGGAAAAAAGAATGCATGGTTGAAGGAAACATCAGTGCAGTAGAAGACCTTATAAAAAGAAAAGAAAAACTATTCCAACTTTGAAAATGCATGCATATTCTTCTGTAACAAGTTTGAACAGGAACAGTGGTGATGTATGCCGGTATAATTGAAGATATCCTTGTAGTCTCTTTGGAAAAGATAACAGTTCTAGGCAAATTTGATGTTTCAGAATAAAATAAAAGATTACGTAGGAAATTGAAAAATGTAGGGGGGAAATCCCTGTTCTGTTAATTGCAGCATATCTGTTTGAACAGTCTTATTAAATTCTTCATGTTTATTCTTAGGGTTTCTTATACCTGTACCACACAGTGGCCTAAGGGGATGCTATTCAGTCTTCACCCAGCAATCTGAATCTTCACTCAGAATGATCTTGTCAGATCCTTTTGCCTCTGCAGGTCAGATCACAGTTCCTTGAGTAAGCCTCAAAACATCCCAAACCTCCCTAGTGCTCTCTGTTTGGACAGGCAATTAGGACAAGCTGCCACCAAAGTATCACTGGCAGAAGCAGGGATAGGACTGAAGCTGACAGGGAACAGAGAGGGGAGAGGAACCAGATTCCTCCAGCCCAACAGATGCTGTGGTCCAGTGCCTGCTGTGAAGTTCAACCAGCCCTGCTGAAATCAAAGTGCCCCAGAGCCTCCCTGCTGCCACGCTGATGAGACATGGACAGGACAAAAGGATGGAAAAGGGGCTGGGCTCTCAGGCTGCAAGGGTCAGCTTTTGCCAGTGGTACAAAAGGCAGTTGCTGACTGGTGTCACTCATGCCAGTACAGTTTAATGTCCTTATTGACAAACTGGACAATGGGATGAAGAACACTCTGTGGCAATTACACTTTCCAGCTGGTTTAGGAGCTTTTTTTAGAATTGATTGAGAAAGTCTTATTATTAAAAACACATAAAAGAAGAAATGAGATGATTGGCCTATTTCTCTATATATACATTTTGTAGAATAACTCGCTGATTATACTGTCTGTTTCAAATATGACCACTTAAATA
This sequence comes from Chloebia gouldiae, assembly GCA_003676055.1. Taxonomy (NCBI): domain Eukaryota; kingdom Metazoa; phylum Chordata; class Aves; order Passeriformes; family Passeridae; genus Chloebia; species Chloebia gouldiae. The sequence continues at coordinate 12,217,600 of QUSF01000017.1, read as the reverse complement.
TTTTGCTGTCAAATAATAAATTATTATGTTTATTTAAAATGTTTGTAATGAGCACCTTGTACTGGGAAATCAGTGTCTTTATTCAAGTATTATCTATTACTACAGGAAGACAGGCTGGTATTTAGAACTGCTTTTGTCAGAGTACCTTCCATCATCACTTTTGCAAAACAAATGCAAAAATAAAAAGGTTTTTTTTACCAGTATCTACGGTATATTAGGGAAATGAGAATGTTCAGGGCAGAACTGTGGGTTTGATTAATGCAATTCTATATATACATTCAGAATAAATGCCTAATTCAAGCATCTGATATATGCTGCTCACTCATTCACATTATTCAGAAAATGGTAAAACAAACCAATGACAAATATGATCCAAGAATCTCTATTACAGTAAAGAACTAATGAAGATAAAACCTTTAAGATACTCTAAATCAATGAAGAATCAAAAGCAACATTTCCAGAAGGCTGCTTGGTAAAAATTTTGCTGCAAGAACTCATACACTGATGGAGGTATCCACATATTAACCCCAAACCCAGAATATTTCAGAGGGAAGGTATAATTGTTCATTACTGCTTGCTTTGTGATTGAAGGCAGAAATATCACAGTTCAAAGTATAATGCTATCTAAAGAAACCATTTCAGATATTTTCTGTAGCTCAGATAACTACTGGCTAGTTCTTTAGGGAAGATTTGACTTCTGCAGGTCCATGAATCTCTGGGAGGAGGACAGATCAGGGGAAAATGAAGGAGCTGAACTTATTTTTTAGTGGACCCAAAACAGAGTTGTTTCTTTTTTCTGAAGCTGTGCAGGGAGACATTCTCATGAGGAAAGATGGTCTAGCTGTGCTTCTTCAGAATTGAGTCTTCTCATTGCAAAAGTAAGGATAAATTTTAGAAGAAATGTAGGAAATTTATTCTCATGATTTCAGTAATATTTTTCATTAACATAACCCAAGCAAAAAAACAAAACCACAACAGAAACAAACCAATAAAAATCCAAACACCTCTGCTTCAAAAAGACTGTTTGGTAACCAATTCCCATTACTGTCATCACCCAGAGGGAAAAGAGCATTAGTATTTCATCTAAAATTAAAATAGATTAGATAATTCAGGATTATCTGAGGATAAAGATCCATTGAGACCCTATTGATGTATAGTGCTCTGAGACACAACAAATGAATGGGTGAGGGAAACCACCTTTGCTGAAAATGTCAAACAGTAGCTCAGCAGGTGGGAAATTAGATCTGGCTCACCCTAATGGGAGCTGTGTCAGTAGGAGACAAACTTATTGCCACTTTCATAAAACAGGAAATAGTTCAATAACATATTGTAATTTATCCTTACAAAGAATTTCTTTAACTAATACCAGAAATAAAAGCAGTGTGAAAATGAATAAATATACAACTTTCCTGGATAGTAGTCATGGTTTGATGCTGACCAAACACAAGCACCCATGAAAATCACTCACTTGCCTTCCCCTACCAAAGCTGGGAAGAGGAGAGGAAAATTTTACTAAGGGCTCATGAGTTGAGATACAGAGCAAGAGAAAACACTTCAAGGGTAAAACAGGCTCAGCTTAGAGGTACAAAATGAATTTTTTACTAACAGAGTCAGAAGAGGACAATGAAAAGTAAAAATAAGCCCTTAAAAACAACATTTCTTCCTCCGACCCCTCCCTCCTTCCCACTAACAGTGCAGGGGACAGGACGTGGGGGTTTTGGCGAGTTCATTACCCAATTTTCCTCTGCTGCGCTGGTAGAAGATTCCTTCCCCTGCTGCACCGTGGGTTCCCTCCCTTGGAGACAATTCTCTGTGAACTTCTCACAAACAGAAATCTTCCCAAAACTGCTGCAAGGTGAGTCCCTCCCAAAACTGCTGCAGCGTGGTCACACTTCCATGGGGTGCAGTCCTCCAAGGCCAGGCTGCTCCAGCCTGGAAGCAAAGGCTCTCTCTCTACTGGGTCACAGCCTCCTCCAGGCACCCACCTGCTCTGGAATCAGCTCCCCAGGGGCTGGGGTGGATCTCTGCATCCCTGTGGATCTCCAGGGGCTGGGGTGGATCTCTGCATCCCCCATGGATCCCCAGGGGCTGGGGTGGATCTCTGCATCCCC
>QUSF01000017.1:12049839-12215479 GCA_003676055.1 Chloebia gouldiae | reverse complement strand
AGCACAAACATTTTGGGAATTGTGTGTTTAGGAGGGAAGGGAGACATTGGATACAGCTCTAGCCAGACCTGACACCATACCACATGGAAGTCTCCCTTCTCCTAAACTGCTGCTGTACTTTTTCTGAAATAGAATGACAATTCAGCCTCTGACTCCTTGCAAGTCACCAGAGAAAGCAATGAACTCTACTTGCATTTTTCTTGCAGCAGTTCATTTTCATCTCCTATTAGGTCAATTGCATGCTTACCTTGTCTTACTGCATCATTTTGTGCACTTTTATTGGAAGTAAAAAAGCAGCAGGCTCTGTCCCAAACAAGTCAGTGCATAAGAATAGAAGCAAAGGGCATCTGATGTCTTACTTCCCTGAGGAAATTGGCAGAAACAGTTCCCATATGCCTTGTAGTAAGAACAAAAATTCCATATTAAGCAGACTTAATGTTAAATAAATTATTTAACAAGGCAATCAACTCCAAGATGCACACATTTCTGGGAACAGTAAGAAGTTCTACTGAGTAAGATTCTCTTTCCAAATGTATCACTCTCACGAAAGTGAATAAGTAAAATAGTAATTTTAAAATGGCCTGTAGGTCTCAGATTCAGTCAAAGAGAGAAACGTAAAGTTTCTAACCAGGCAGAAACCTGGGAATCTGTTGGAAAAGAATGCAAATAAGGTTTTTATGTCTCTTGTTTTCACATTGTTTATAGTTAAATTCTATCACTGTGCGTCATGCACTCTGCACCAATGATGTGGGTTGTTTTCACTTCAGGACCAATGGAATTGGCCTGAATGAAGCTCTGTATAAAGAGCGCTGCATTTTGAAATAAATCCGTTATACTCTCACAGGCTTCTGAGCAGAGTCTGTTCATTCCTGTCCTGTCCTGCCTCAACAGCGTCAATGGCCAATTCCCAAAGTCTATGGAAACATCATCTCTGAGAGGGAATTTGACAGGAAATGCCAGATCTGCCAATGGTGTGGAAAGTGGTAAACTAAACAATAAGAAAAGAAGAAATTGAAATTGTAAGCTTCAAGGAACTACCTGAAATAAAATATAGAAAATACTATTGAAGCAATATTTGAAGAAATAAGAGGCATTAGATCAGACAGGGTAAAAAGCACATTGGGGAATGGAGAGGTCAGTAGAATAAACAGCCACTACAGGCTGTTTATACTTTCTCCTCAGACACTTGGCTAGTGGTTTCCCATGACACAATATTGAGCGAGCACTGTATTCCAGAAGGAAGAATATATTACCCACCAAAGCCACTGAGGAAGATACTAAGTACTTCACCAGGATTTGATTCAGGTGTTAACTCACATGAAATATGGCAAGATTTCATCCACATGTTTTTGCAGTACTTAAGAAAAGGCTTTGTGAAATCAGACATTGATAAATGCCAGCTGCTCATTCTCAGGACCTTCAATTTATTATTGTGCATATCAGTGACCCATAAAGAAATTTAAGACACCTGACATTGATGATCTACTTTTAAAACATTTTTTACTTATTTAGCATAAAGACATCCTCTCAGTACACCTAAGTGCACTTCTAGTGCACCTAATAGTTCTGTGCCTTCAAAGATGTAAAAAAAAAGAAAGATAAAAAACAGTTGTACTTTTTTAACTTGCAGGGAAACATTCTGCCAGTGTGATTATTTACTCTTTACTTAGAATCACAATTTGCCCTGCTGGCTTTATGTGAGTGGCTTGCAGTAATGGAAAATCTATTTGCTTTTAGTAGAGCATAAGGTACTCAACCACCATAAAGCTTATTGTCAAACTAATGCTGGCTCTGCACAAAATGATTTCTAATGTTCTTCATTTTACTATGTTAAATGAATTCTCTAGTGCAATTATTTTGCAGTGGATCATGGGGGTAATAAGCTAATTGTTACTTGTTTTAATTGCTTAAGTATGAAGTGTCAGTGATTTATAAGTAATGAAGAAGCTGAGATGAAGTCATAAAATACTAAACGCCCATAAGATCAAGTAGTGCATTTCTGCAATGAGGAAGAGTTTATTTCCCAATGGCAAAAATGCTGTATTCTCAGCCTCTCAGTAGTACAAGAAAAGGAAAGAATTGTGGCTCCTTCCTTCAGCATCATTGTTTTCCAAGCAATGGCAAGTTCCCTTCAGGAAAATCACTGCTACGGCGTTTACAGCACACATTTCATACACAGCACACAAAAAGGATGACATGAACATTACTCTGCAGGAACATATGAAAATATTTTTGCAAAGCTTTATTCAGTCAATGGACCCAAACCAGTGTTCAATCAGTTGCAACTGTTCTGAACTGGAATACAGCTGCTTTAACAAGTGATTTATATTAGCATGATCAAGTAGAGTTTAGCTTTGCGTGATACAGAACAAAGTCCTATTATTTGTTCACACTGTTTATAATGAAGCTGTCACACAGTGTATGCTTGTCCTTGATCCAAAATATATAACTATGAAAATCAGATGGAATGCATAATTCTCTATTGCATTGGTCTGCAGAGATGGATGAGGGAAAAGCTGGCTTTTTTCTTGACTTAATATTTTAAGCAAGGTTCTAAATTTCAAAGATTTGACATAAATAAATCTCTGTGTTTGAATTTACAAACTATATTTTAAAATATTAGAGGATTGATGTTCAATAACTCTTCAAATCTGTGCAAATTACAGAAAGTAGAACAAAATTTTAAAGCATCAGAACAAGTTGATAAAATATATCTTTTAACTTGCTTATCCCTAGTGCAAACTCTAAACATACAGAATACAGAACTTTGATTCTAGTCCATAAGCTCAAGGAACATGGGAAACTTTCATCCCATCAAGACTTTAAGGCTTAATCATTTCCAGAAATCAAAATTTATGAAATATCATCAGAATATTTTTTGCATAGACTATCTGAAAGAAGAACATTCGATAAACTGATCTGAAATTTCTCCTCTGTTAAAAAAGTGAGAATCTTCTTTACAAGCTTTGGTCAAGTAAACATCTAAATGGAAACTTGTTTGCTACAATAACCAAGATTTTTTTGATGGTACAGGTCAGAAGATTTCTTCACATTATTTCTGTTGAAAATTACGTTAGGCTCTCACTGAGTTTTTATGCCCAAAGTGATGTCAGTGCCCCCCACTCTGGGTAAATAATGAACTTTGAAGATCACAATAGGCGTAAGAAACCAGGGTTGTTTTTTTTTGAGTTTAAAAGGATATCTTTCACATTGGACAATTACTAATTTTTTGAAAAGCATAACACTTCACATGTCCAGAGCAGCATGAGCACAGCACAGTATCTGAATGGTTGTTTACCTTCTGTTATAGTGCTGAAGAGGAAATTGAACTATATATGTTTTTTATTGGCTTGGGATATCTATCTACTATCTGAAATTACTTCTATTTCCATATCCATTATGTGAATTGGATGTGGAAATTATAGTCTCAGGTTTCTTGTGGCATCTGCACACTAATGCTGATAGCATGTGGACTCAACACCCCTTGGAAATAATTGTATGAGATCACTCACACCATTACATTTGATGCATTAGGTCCATTACATACTCCCAGAGATCTCTGTCCTCTGTACTGTAAGCAATATCCTTGATATTGCTGGTATCAAGGAGAGAAATTCGCCTCTTATTTAATCATAATAAATGTGATATTTCAGGGTAAAAGCAGTTCCTGACAGAAATCAACTTCTTGGTCACAGCAGATTTGCTGATCTCAGCCCACACAGCACAGGCATCTTTTCTCTCTTTTGTAATAACAAACATCAAGAAGAAAAGACCCTTACTGATCATCAGGTAACGTTGTTTGGGCTTTCTTCAGCAAGCAGAAGATCATACACATACATTAGTCATGAAATGGTGCACAGAGATAACAAGCCAAGGTAGAAGTTCTGCTTTAAGGGGTATAGTACCTAAACCCAGCCTGGACTGAAAATGAGCTGCAGCTTGCTGCGTTTCAGGCTGATCAGATTGCCAAGACACAATGTAGTGGGAGTGTAACTATGCATCTGTGTACATAACTACCCAGATTGGATAGGAAAATTCTAATAGTTGCTGGTAAAACATGGTGGTCCCATGACTAGCCCTTTAATAATAAGGCAAGGAAGTTTAAGTTATATTTTTTGCAAGGGAGTTGCAAACAAACAAACTTTTCACACAAAATAACATTTACCTTCCCTAAATTTCCTCGTTCCTGCTTCTTCTGGGAAAGTAACACCAAGCACTGCTTCAGGTATTACTTTGGTGGCTTATTTCAAGTGTTAGAGGGTTTTTTTGAACTTTGAAAGGTAGAACAGTAGGACACAGAATGCATGTTCAACTACTCCCTCAGATGAATCAGGATTTATCTGAGGATAATGGCTTCATTCATCAAATCCAAAGATGAAAGCCACATGATAGAACAGGTACCAAAGTCAGTGTGGGACAGTTCTCCACAAAGCACTGTCAGTACCAGGAAGCAGGAAGAAGAATACTTGAGTGAAAGTGAATTTCAAAATTAGGAGTAGTTGAATTTGAGCAAGTATCTGATAACTGACCATGGTTCAATGCAAGAAGATCAACTATGTGAGTAGATAATATTTTAAAAGGACAATCTATAATTTTCACATCTATAGCTTCTAAGTCCTAAAAGATGACTTGATTTTAATTTCCTTCCCTGAAGACAATTTTCCCCATTGGAAAATGAAAGGATGTGCTACATTTGACTAAATACTTTGCATTCTATAGACTTCAGTTCTAACTGTGTTTTTTCAAAGCCTTTTAAATAACAGAAATGCCAAAATTCCCAGAGTTTAGGATGAAGCAGGAAAGGGGGAAAATTTGGTTTTGGCTTCAATTTCTGTTCTGGTACAGCTACATGTCCCTCTACTTTGCTTAGTGTAAAACAGATGTGTGAGAATAGAGAAAAGAAGTCCCCTAGTTCCTCTAGAGCTTTGGCAACCAGCAGAATTCTGAGATGGAAATTGTTCTGAAGTATTTATGCATTCATTCTGAATTTTTGAAATTCTATGTATATCAGATCATCCTAAATATAGAATAAATTATGCAGATGCCCCATACAAACACATTCCCCTTTGCTCTCAAAATTATATAACATTAAGGGTAAATGTGACCACCATTTAACTCAGTGAGGTTGATTGAAATATGATGAGAAAACTCAAGATCGCAAGACTCTAGCAAGACTCTAACACACTCTAGTGTGTTAGGCACTAACCACAATTCACAGACAAAAACCAAACAAAACACTGTTGAACAAAACAAACAAAGACAAAACAGCAATCCATGATCAGTAGTCCTAGTCAAACCAAGTCACCAAGATCAGAAAGACTTCGTGCAGCTTTTATTGAAATACTGAAACTCGAGCCAAGAATATCTAGTGAACTAACAGTGCTTAGCTTAACAGCGAGTCTTAACTGGAGGGATTTATGGATTGGAGGAAAAAGAAAGAGAAAGAAGAAGAATGTACAGAAATCATGTTCCTTTTCCAGAGTCACATTGCATTTCAAATGCAAACACACAAAGGAGCAAAATGCAGTTTGTTTCAGAGTACAGGCTGAGAGGGAGTCTGCAAACTGAGACCGCTGCCAAGATACTTTGCATATCGTTTGGGCTTGGTTTCTTTTCCAAGATTTATAGGGAAAAAATAAAGTGATTTTCTCTAGAGAGATTTTTATTTAGCATTATTTTTTGAGTCTCATGCTAAGAGAAAAACATCACAGATGCCATAAGCAATTATTGATGAAGCTGCATTATTTCCTCACCATATGTTATTAAGTGACAAAACATCAGTTGAATATGTCTTTTCAAGAAAGGTTTTGAAATACTCAGGAGCTTTGTCAAACCAGTATAATCCTCTTAGATGTACCAACACTGAAATAAATTTTATTGCTTCTGGAATTAAGAAGTATAAAATTGAATGGGGAGAAAAATCATTAAACGGTTTGATTTTGTGTGTTCTTTTCCCCATCAATCTCAAATGTTCATCTTCAGAAGAACTCTTATTTTATCTCTCAAATTTTAAGTACCAGCCATCTGTATTATCCACAGTGTTTGTGGATAGATAGATATGAACAGTGTTTATATGAACATCTTAGAAGACATGATTTGCACTTTCAGCTGTTGGAAAATATTAGTTGAACACTTTAAGCATGATAATATGAATTCAAAGTAGATGTCAGCTCTCATCATGTGCTGTCACATAAAGAGGAACCCAAAATTACAGTCTAATGAGAATAATGACTAGGTTAAATCTGTGCCAATGACCACTTTCATAATCATTTCATCTGATTTTGACATCCTCTTTCAAAAAGCAGACCTATAGTAGTTACATTTTATGCTAGATATTCTAACTTAAACCTGCATGATATTACTTGGACCTTTCAAGAACCTGGAGAGGCCATTCCACTTGAACTGTGGGTTAGGTGTTAATGTGGGCACAGGCAAAAGGAAGAAAGGGATGGACAGCCAACTAGAGAAAATATAATGGGAAGCATTTAATGTTATATTTCATAGAGAATATTAGATAAAAATTCAACTACTTTTTAGTGAGGGACTGCTTCTAAAATTGAAAACAGCGCAAGCAATCCATTGCAATGAAAAATATTCATTTGTTTTTTTTTTTTAATGTTAATTATAAATGAGCATTCCCTATGGATATCTCAGGAGATATGTCTCAGTCTATTTCTTTTTGACAGGTAATAGTGTAAACCAAATGCGGTATTATGAATTCAAATTGGGTTTCAGCTGCTCATCATTCATACTCTGGCTTCAGAACAGGCTGAAGCTATTGCCTAAAAGCCATAATGAAAATTAGTATCTTCACTGACATTTTCTAGTCCCTTTTCTTATTTTTTAAAGAATACAGATTTATGATGTCCATTTAATATTTATAATCTCAGAAATGTATTATGCTGGATTGTATACATGTGTTACTTTCCATTAGGTGAAGCAATAAAGGCATACTTCATACTAAAAGAATAACAAGATAGCATTTGGGTGGGAGTGGTATTTCACATGGACAAGTGTCAAATCCAGAGGATTAGTTTTCAGTCATTAGGCACAGAAATGTTGACATAATGTTACAGTAGGGGTTGCCAGTCTCAAAATAGCTCAAAGTCCCTTGGAAAAAAGAAATTATATGTATATACTCCAAACACAGGCTAATTGTGTTAGTCTGATAAACACAAGACACGTGCAAACAAACTCCACACTAAATACTCCATTCCTTCTTTCTCAATTTGATTTCTAGCTTCTTGACCTCCCACTTTAAAAATTCTAAACCTCCTTGGTTTAGAATTATGCAATCTGTGTAACCACAATCAATTATGTAACTACATTATTATGCCCAGAGAATATAAACAGAAACACAGACCCAGAGATGTCCCTGCTAACAATGCAGAGAGGGCACAAAGAAAAAAAATCAGTTGCCTGTAACAATGAAAGAGAGAAGTTACTGTCAGAAAGAGGGAAAATATCTCCACTAAACTTCTCTGTCAGGTTCACTATGGAACTTTTCCCCTTATCCTCTTGCAGTACAAATTCTCACCATAACAATACAGCTGGGAAAGAAGCAGCTGAAAAATGTGCTGGGATGGCAGCCATGGAGAGGCAGGAATCAGTGCAGAGCCCACAGAAGCAAGGGTTCACTGAGATTTGCTCTTCCAGAAGGAGCAAAAAATAGCAATGCTTGAGCATTTCACAGATGTAAACCATTCAGGTGACTCTGGTGTGATTATTGGTATGCATCAAGTTAAGTTTATTGTTTATAGACACACACAAAGCTCCAACTAGGATTTTAAAGCCAGCCATGCCAAAATTTAGCTTTGCAATTCCCCGGAAAGTGTCTGTGCTACAGTCTCTGCTCAGTGCAAAGGACAGACAGGTAGTGCTAATTGATACCAGCAGCTGTGATGATTTTACATCCACAGAAGCAACAGTTTGTTACAATGAGCCTCCATCTCATTAATTTGTAAATAGAAATCTCCCAGTACTGAAGTATTCACTGATTTTTAATTATTTGACAAGGAATCCATTGTTAGCTTTTCATAGGTCTGTACAGAATAATTTTATCTGTCATTTGAAGTTCCTTTTACAAATATCTTCATTAACCACATCAAGTGAAAACCATCTGATTCAAAATTGACAATTTAAAAACATCTCCCTGGGTACAATTCAGCTCAAAAGATGAGGGTGCTTACTGTTGTTAATAAAATACAAGTGTTCACGACATTTGGAAAGAGTAAACATAAATGCAAGAAGAGAAAGGACTGCTCAGCCTTTCTGAAGATGGAAAGAGCTCATGTACCTTTCTAATAGCCCCCTAATTTAATTAATATATTCCTTATACCTGATCTGACTCACTCAAAATATAACAAAGTAGATCACAATTAAAAGATTATAAATCTAACTCAGCTTTAGAGTGAACACTTTGGATTATACCATCATGGTTAAAAGCTGGGCTGTCAGCAAGGTGACAAATGATTCCACGGAAGCGAATTCAGAAGACACTTTACAATGCTCTCTTTGTTAAAAGCATCTGTATATTGATTTCCATATTTGTATTTTAAGACAATCTCATGCTTAGAAAACAAGATCTCAATGTACAAATGAGGCATGGAATATCTGTCATTTGTCAGATCTGGACTGAAATCTGGAGACATAAACTGTCAGAAAATACAATGTTTTACATCTGCAGCAATTAACCAGGCCATTATTACTCCATTTCTTTTCTGGAAAAAATGGCAGAAAATGGGAGGAAAAATCATATTTGGCTTAGTTTTTATAAGTGTTCTGTCTTTCCTTTTAAACACCACCATATTTGAAAATAGCATCATTTTGAGATTCACATACCTCCTTTCCCATTAATTTTACTATAATTCAAAACTAATTTTGCATTTTTCAGTATTAATTTAATTTCCATCAAAATTTCCACAAATGGGCTTTACATTATCAAAGTCCATGACCAGGTCAACAGATGAAGGAGAGACATATTAATTGTATTTATCTATTTTTGGTCAAAAGTGGTTCAGGTCACACTGACAGAACTTGAATCAATTTGTAAAAACCCTTTCCTGTTTATTCAAATGCAAAGTAAGTAAAATCAGAATGACAGTTATAATTACTGTCATTTCTCTGGACCATCTATTTGCAGATAGGATGTGAAAATATAGGGATAGAAACATTTATTTTTGCCCATCCCAGTCTCACCCCTCATTTTAATGAAATTCAACACTGGGTTTTGTCACAAGCCAGGTCATTTTTCTACAAAGTGGGTGGAAATCAATAATTTGCAAACCACAATAATCTGGGGAAATGGGGGGAATTTCTGTATGATTGATGCCCCAAAGACAGAACAATTCTCCCAAACACTAGTTCCACTGTGGAAATTATCCCACTCTTGTCCAAAGTGCTACTGATGAAGAAATCACCTTAATTTTGAAGAGATAAGTAACACAGGAGAAAAATATCACTTGGCATAACCTTAAATATCACACTTTAATATATCTATACCTTAAGACATAACATTATGTAAAGAGTGATCCTCAATATTTATTGTAGCATAAGTAATAAATTCTACCCTAGTCTATCAGAAATAGTAAACCTGAGTGGGGCTTTGCCTTTTATATGTACATTTCTTTCTGCTCAATGCCTTTCATTAGAATTAAAAGCCTTCAGTCCATAACATTTGTGAGTAAAAGAAAGTCCTTTTAAAATAGGAAATAAAAAATGATTGATTAATTGATACCAGATTTATATTTGCACAGAACACAGAAAAAAATCTCTCTTCTGGGTGTGATATCACCTCTTGAGAATCTGTAGGGCATAAATGGTAATATTTGCTTTAATTCATTTTTTTTCTTATCCTTCAAAGCACAGAAAAAGGGAGAAAGAGACATTACAGATTGACATAACATTATCAGCAGCATCCATTTCAGTGCTGCAGGTGCATTTCCCCAGTCTAACTTTGACTCTGCTTGGGCTGTAATGGAAGAATATATTTGCATGTTATCACAACCAGTCAGAGAATCAGTACTCCCATGCCCTGCCAACACAGAGAAAAGAAAGTTTTCTCTTTTCTACTAACATCAGTTAATCTATCCTATTTAAAGTACTATAGTTTTGAATTAGATGTAATTGAAAACCTGCAAAACAGGGGGAAAGGGAGTTTTAGCTGAAAATGTAAATAATGAGAGATAAAGTGATGCATGTTACCAGGTACCATCTATCTAGATTCCCACTAGTTAAACAAATGTCAGGGTATTGATCTGTTCATACAATAGCTCAGGGGGCCCTGTCTTGAATTTCCTGTGGCTCTCAAGAAACCCAGCAGCAGCTCTCGTGCCAGGGCTGTGTCCTGTGTCTGCCAGAGGTCTGTGCTGGAGGGGGCCGGGGCTGCTGCTGCAAACAGCACACAAGAGCCTATGGATTTCTTTGACAAGCTCCATAAACTCATCTGCACACTGGGGTAGGACACACAGCACCCTTGGAAGAGCACCAGCCCTCAGCAACCTCTTCCCAGAGCTCTTCCCACTCCCCATCCCACTCTCTGGTGTAATACATGCAGAGGACAACTTCATTGCTTTAGGAACCTTGTGGCCTTTGTCCAGCTCAGCACAGAAACTTGGCCACCTCCACATAAGGCACTCAACTGCTTTTATGTCCTATATTCATAGCCACTGAGGATTTAATAAAAGGAGCCAAATTCTGAGACTGGGCTCCCAAGAAACGGGACAAGGACAGGGCAGAGCCCGAGGTGGAAGGAGCTCCCCAGGCCAGTCCCCAAACAGTGGGACCAGCAGAGAGGGCAGCTCCTCCCTGCTGGGAGCTTCATCTATCACACCCAGGGCACGTTTCTTCACCAAACTCCTCTGCATGCCTGTGGTGCTCAAAACCCATTCTCTAAGGACTTTTGTGAATCAGCTACTAATTATTTAGTTTGGGAAGCCTGGATTAAAAAGTATATATCGAGTATACCTGTGACTCAAACTGGTCTATCCAGTGCTTTTTACTTAAAAGGAGCCAAATCCAAAACATCAACAGCATCTTATTTTGAATATCTCCCTCAGCCTTTTTATGAGCTATATTTTACTATCTCAGGCAGGCACCACTTGATTTGTGAAGAGAATTTAGAAGCACAGGAGATATGCTAATTTCCCAGTTTATTATCCTGCCTGACTTACCCGTTATTTTTTCTTTTTTTCTTCCTGTCATGAACTGAGAAGGTCCCAGATGGAATTTCTAAATGAAAGCATTTGTGTCCACTGCTCCCTACAGAAAAAATTTTAAGGGAGAAAGTCTGTGGGAGTACAAAGATTGAGGAGTTAAAGGGAGGACAAAAGGTATCAGTGGGAATATAGATGAAAACAGGCAGGAACTGAGAAGAACAAAGACTAAGCATGAAAGAATAAATATTAACTGCCCTCCTATACATACATGCCCTTTCCACAGAATATGGAGCTCCTCAAACTACTTTTCTCCCCACTTCCGACTGAAAGAGTCAAACCCATTTTCCAGCTTTTTAATAAAAAGTAGATAAATAGCTCTTTCAACAATTAATCTGAACCTTTTTCAGTTATCTTTGCTTACAATAAATGCATTTCTCATTGAAAAATGTATTCAGCTGCTTTGCATCCTATTCACTTTTAAATGCAGACTGAGGGTGGTGTCAGGAGCAGGAGGAGAAGGGGGAGTTGCTGGCAGTGGGAGTTCTTCCAGCTGCCTTTAATAGGGCTGAGCCCAGCCCAGAGCTGAGCCCAGAGCCCAGCAAGGCACAGCAGGCTCACAGCAGTTCTGCTCTTCCACTTCCTTGGGGTTTATTGCTGAAAACTTCTGCCTGTAAAACATCACCACCATATTTTTATTACAAACACTTAGTGTAGGCAAAGTGCATTAAGGCAATATTTTGCTTTTATCTCTCTTGTTACTTGTAATGACCATAACGGGCAATAAAATCTGTTATTAATGTTTAGCTTGGTTTAATCAACACCAGACAACAGCAAAGCACAGAATTGCTGATCCAGTGACCTCGCTGCGCTGTGTTTAGGTCCTGCTTGCTGGTGATTTCCAGCTGCAGGTTCCCTGGCCTGGATTATAGCAGAGTGAGCTGACTGCTTCTAGAATTGTAACAGAAATTGAGAGACTATTCTGCAGCTTCAAGGGAAAGGTAAAAAAATGGCTTCTAAAAGACTCTTGCTGGAGAGGAAGTGGTAGGGCTTCGTGCAATAAACGTGCATGGCAGCATGGAAAAATTCTGCCTTTCCCTGTCAGACAAACTCCCTGTCACCCTTTGCCCAAGGCACAGTGAATGAGCCGATGGCTCTGCTCTGTAAGGCAGAGGGAGGGAACAAATGGGATCAAACACATCCTCCAGAGCTCCCTGAAATCACTGCAGAGCTGCACGAGATGGATGAGGGACATCCATACAGATCTTACAGTATCTTACTTTTCTCCTTCCTGACAGTTGCAGGGACCATTTGCTTTAGAAACCAAATGTGTGTTTCTTTCGTTATTCAATCACAGGTAAGATTAACTTTGTGTATGAAGACATAAATAAAAATGTAATCATTTCATTGTCAGGAGCCTAAAGCTAACATTAATTACAGTTTGAAACTTCGATTATTAATGCATCTTTACCTATTGAAGTGTGAAATAAGCAATAGTAGTTGGAATGCACCAATTAAATTAGCTTCTGAGATTAGAATTCATAAACAGGATATTATGTTTTATTTACAGTTAAAATTGTAACACAGCATACAAGAGGTGGAGAGTTCTGTATTCTAAACAACAATACACCTTAACATTCATTTAAAGAAGGAAAAATGTCCTTTTTCCATAAAACTATTGCTAAATTATAAATATTCAAGCTTTATGTCCTGTAGAAGCAGATGCTATATTTATTTTATCCAGTCAACTATTACAAAAATCAAATTAACTTTTTTCATAAATCTTGCATAATACACACACCCACACCCCTTATGAAAGCAAATGGATTCTATAGCCAGAATTAAGCAAATATTGAATAGAGTTATTCAAGAACAATAATTCAAAGAATTAATAGAATTCTCTGTTAGCTAAAAACTTTTTTTTGGTCCATTTTCTAAGTTTGTTAATTTTACTTTGTTGAGTTAGAAAGTCAACAGTACAAAAATGTATCACCTAATAACTTAATACCATAAATACTTGGAGGAGAAAATGTATATACAAATTACAGGGAAGCAATAATTGTAATTGTTTAAGGACAAAGGAAAATGAAATTTACTTAAACAAAGTAACAAAGAAAACAGACTTCAACTTTGGTAGAACACACAATATCTGTTTCAATTCCTTTCAAAATTCCAATTCACTTGTGCCAGTTTTTGAAGTTCTGAAAATGAACTGTCTTTGGTCCAAGCACAGAACAAAATTCCCCTGATGTCTTTCTCTCCTCATAAATTCTCTCCCCCTTTGTACTAACAAATTTACTGAATGGTTACTTCCCTTTCAGTATTTATTCCAGATTACTGCTTTTTAAGATTAGTCTTTAATAAATTTTCATTTTTCCTTTCCCAGTATCCCTATCTTCCTTCAGCCAACTTTCCTTCCAATACAAGACACCTAGGAAAGGCAGTGGGATTTCTAATATGGTGCACATACACAGTTTTAGTGATTATTGGAAGATATTCCTGGTCCTGCCATATAAATTAAGAACTCAACCATCACACTGTACGTGTGATGAGCTTTTAGATACATGCTCTGAACAAATGCTCACTTAGGAAAATGCACTTGATAATGGGATCATAATTTTGGTCACCTTTTGTATTATCTTATACATATTTATTACAATTTAAATTGCCAAATTATTATTAATTCAAATGAAAAGAAATTTCTGAAGGAAATAAATTGTTACAATTTAATTGCAGAGAGAGATTTGAGCAATTTATTAATTTTTTTTCTTCCTAAAGAGCACTTGGCCTTCTTAACTGATTATCGATGACAGCAATGAGCTCTGCAACCTCAGTGCCCCATGAACAGCAAAGAACTGTTTGTTTGACTTATCTGCCATCAAAAGCAGATTTTTGTCCAAACGTTTTCTGAACATCAGTCCTTGCATGAGTCCATACATGATTAAGCCACAAGTAGTTTTGAAGCTTAGAAATCTTCACCATGCACATTTTAAGTTGCGAGGTTTTGTTGGTTTTTTTTTTAAGAAACATTTTTGTGCAATGAATTACTCATTATTAGTTACAGACAGCTTTAATTACAGGTACTGACTTAGACTGAGAGAAAAAGTCTGCACAAAGTGATCTAACAAATTAGATCTGAACAAGAATCATGAAATGACAACCTGAAATTAGCAACATAAAAGCAAATTGTTCTCCAAATTTTCAAGTAGATCATAAACTTAAACTTAAACAAAGAATATCTATTTTTAGTGCTGCTTAGAGAACTCACTCCTTTGAAAGTGACACCAGAAAACTTATTATTCATAAGGGAGCAAAAAATGAGGATGAATGAGCAATAATGAAGTAGCAGTTCAGAGAAGGATTTTCAACAGCTTTTGGAAGGCAAGAGTACACTAGAAAAAAATCTTTAGAGAGTGAAAAAAGTGTGGAAATAATTCAAATCCTACAGAAGACAAAACTTAATCGAAGATAATGTTAGTGACATGCACAGATGACATCTCCAAAAAATCC
Source organism: Chloebia gouldiae (assembly GCA_003676055.1). Classification (NCBI taxonomy): domain Eukaryota; kingdom Metazoa; phylum Chordata; class Aves; order Passeriformes; family Passeridae; genus Chloebia; species Chloebia gouldiae. The sequence continues at coordinate 12,200,816 of QUSF01000017.1, read as the reverse complement.
TCATACAAAATTAATCAGTCAAAACAATGTAAATGCTTTTGACTTGGAATTATTGCTGTTGGGGTTTTGTTTCACTGTATTTCTGATCCCCAGTTTCAGTGGATGACAGGAAAGAGGCAGAATCCAAAGCAGAGCTGTGGTGTCAGACAGGGGTTTAGAAGGAATCAATGCTACACTGGATTAGTGGACAGACTGATTAATTAGTTACTTTGTCAGTGTGCTGGGGACATTAGGGGAAAGCTGCTATTCAAGTGTCTGAGGGATCCAGGGCAGAGCTGGGAACTGGCAGGTCTGGCAGGGATCACTCCCTTTGCCCTCCTAGGTACTCCTGTCCTATTTCATCCCAAACAGCCAAAATTCAGGATGCCAAGTTTGTTGGGATAAATACAATTCTCAAACAATAATGACTTGACACCAGCAACCTTCTTTTAAAAAAATATTCAACATCCTGTAAAACCATTCAGGAAACATTTTTTTTTTCCTTCCTTCAGAGGTTTATGTTGATTTCTTTCCTTGGGGCCATAATGCCAGTGTTCTGACACGTCCTTACTGCCTTCCCTGTGTCCTTCATGTAAGAAACATCTCCTGAAATAACAAAGCCTCTGTGCTCATATAACTCACCTTTCTGAGCAGCCCTGGGCAGAATCTAAATTTTGATCCACACCTCCAAAGCTTTTAATAGTGCCTTGCAATTTTGTCAAACAGAGAAGCATAATCCCCCACCCCAGCTCCATTCACAAAGCTCCTTCCTCTTCGTGTTAGAATAATCCAGCAAGGTAGCTGGACCAAGAAATTATCAAATTTGATAACAGATTTTATTTTGGACCAAAAGACCTGTCTTAATGAAAGAGAAAAAAAAAATGCCTTTATGAGAACTTGTGTTTGAGTAACTGACAATTCCCACTAAAAAATGCTGTAACATTTCAAAGAATTATATAAATATTTTTCATTGCTCTCCTATACCAGTCCAGCTCAGGTTAAACATCTCCTGACCTGAAGATGTTAACTTTTCTTAGGCTTTGAACTATAAAAATTATTTCTTTTCAGTCTCACAGACCAGCACTGTGGCTCTAACCCTGAGTGAGCACAAAAGCCTACAGTCAGTGATTTCTGTGTACAGTGATTTCAAATGGTTCAATCTTGAACACAAATCTCCTAAGACATGTCCCTAGGTTTTGGGAACATGATCATTTAGGTTGAATCTTTCAAACTTCGCCATACCTGATCTGCATTTCTTCCATGTCTGCTTCTCAAACAAACCCTTCTTTTCCTCTTAACTTCCAACTTAATGTCTCTTCGAGCCACAATCAATTTTTCAATCCTTCTCATCTCTGCAGCCTGCTCAGAGCAGGGCTTTTTCATCTCCTACTATCTTATTTGCCAAGTTTCATCCCTTTTGCCAAGGTCTTTGCAAAGTCTGACAGTTCCATCGTCTGAGCCAATCATGCTCATTGAGTAAAATTACCATAGAAGTAACAGAATATCTTCCCTGTTTTTATCAAGTTCTAGTTTCAAAGGCAGTCTATGTCCATGAAAGTAAACTCAACCTTTAAAACACTTTTTGGGGGGAATTTCGTATTCAAAAACACTTCTGAATATTTCAGGGGGCCATGCTTAGGTAGCCAGAAATTGTGTGCTGCAAAGAACTCCCAATTTGGAAAAAGAGTTTCAGATAAAGTAAAAAAAGACAACTGAACATTGCTACCAAAGATCTTTAAAACCCTACACAAAAATATATGTGGTGTTTCTGCATTTATATGAAGGCCTGGAAACACTATGCCACTCTCAGAGGACTTCAAAGTTTCTGTAGATTTTCAGTCAAGGAAATTTACGGGTCATGTGTTTATGCTCTGCCTGATGCAGGTCAGTGCCATATGTCTCAAAATTCTGAAGGGATTCATTAGATTTTGGAAAAATAAATAAACACTCTAAGTCCAGCTTTTACTGGCAATTCTTGTGATTTTGCTGCATATTTTATTTCCATTTATTGACGAACAACTCAGTCACAATTCAATGCCATTACACTCCTAACAACCTGCTATTAAATGTAGCAAGAAAATGTCTCAGGAATACTTAGGTTTGGCTGAAGTCATGACCAATTTTGAAAAATGACAATTAAGATAGAAAAAATTTAGAAACAGCAGTAATGGACGAATAGAAAAATCAATGATGACCACTACATTTTGGGCAGAATTTTAACAGATAGAGAGGAACTTAATCTTATATAAACTAGCCTGTCATGGAAATGAAAACCATTATTGAGCTCTAATGTCTTCACCAAGCCTAGTCTGAGTCCACCCATTGGTATTTTCAGGAGATGCTGGATGGTGGATAGATTCTCTCAGCAGCTCCTACGTTGTCTGAATGCCAAAAACCCATGGCCAGCTGTGTGTTGGCCTTTCATAAGGGTCAGATTGCAGTGGTTCAGAGGCAGAGATAAGAATAAAGCTTTGGGTTTGGGTGGGGTTTTTTCCTTCCATGCATTCCCCTGGGCATGCAGCATGACTTAACAGTCACAGAGCCTTTGAGCTCATGAAGGTTCACAAGGTGTGAAGGAAGAAAATTAGGAGAGACAAAGCTTGTTTCATATTTGTATTTTCTGAAAATGCAGCATTGTGCATTAAAAGCATCAATAAATCTAATGAAGAGATGTATTTCTGCAAGTAGGCATTACACAAAACCACAGACCTGAATTATTTCTTCTTTTTTTCATTACTGGATTCAAAAAACATGTTTGAAATGAGGAGGAAAAATAAAAAAAAAATAGAAATAATTGATGTTCCATAATATGCTTAAAGTAAGAACAAGAAAAGTGAGTGATGCTTCCTTAAGTTAAACTCATTCACATAAGAAGATGCCTGGTAGGAAAGACCTCTTCTATTTAGAAAACAAAGCAGAAATCCTAAGTTCAGGTTTCAGGTGGAAGAGGGAGGTAGGTGTCACTTAGAAGTAATCAGAATAAGCAGAATATCTCAATCAGAAAAACAACCAACACAACCCAAATAAGCAGAAAAGTAACCCATGCAGCAAAGTAACTCCTGTAGTTCTGCTTCTTATCTCAGTGGTGTTCCTGCTCCTTTGAGCATGTAAACATGAACACTTTGGTCACAATGGCTCATTAAGGTCTAAAACATCTCTTCTTCAGAGATGGGTTTTAAGACACAATAAGATAACTTATAAAATACAGTTATATAAGCCTAGATATAATATACAGTTCGGTCGTAACCTTCTTCAACAACCAGCACCATAATGTGACAAGATTTTAATTATTTGAGGTATTGTTTGTAAATTTTTATTATCAGCTATGCATCTAACGTTTCTGAGTACTACTAAATAACTTGGCTTCCTGGATAACTTCTTTACAAAACTTCTGCTTCTTTTTTAAATCCTACTAGAATGTTTTAGCTGAGAATTGGTCCTATTAGAAGCGATATTTTCAAGACAGAAAGCCAATTTCTAGGGTTCAAAAATGCAGTGATGATTAAAAAAATCACATTAAGGTATTAAATATGGCCATCAGTTAGCATCAAGTGACTTCAGAAAGTATTTTATTTTTAATTTCAGCATAAATTCAAAGTAGTACTTCGCTCATGATTTAGTCTACAGTTACACCACCATCTTGGTAACAGCAATAAATGATAAAGGGGTCTAAAACATGTATTAAAAACCTGAATTGCATCCAAATTGCCCAGCCTTCTCTCAAAACCACTGCAAATCAGTAGAAAATATAAAATCGTGAGTACCATCAATTAAATGCAGTTGTAATGAAATAAGCTGTATAATAATATCATTTGAGCAGTGTAAACCTTGGAGGATGAAGCTTCAAATGAGAAAATGGTGCTGGGAAAGATTTCTAACAAGATGTAGATAAAACTTGCTCACTTTTCCCTGAAATGAGGACTTAAAATCCCATTTTACTTTATGGTATAACTAATCTATCTTCTCCACCCTCTTCCTTCATGCCCCCAAAATTTGTGAAACACCTGGAAATGAGAGTGCACCTACAGCAAACTGAATGGGACACACTTCTGACTATAAAAGAGAAAATTTTCAAGGAAGGAGATAATTTAGGATTTTCTTTGAGGTCTGTATTATGCTGTTTCTATACGAGAACAACTCGAAAGAAGGGATGCAACTGTTTAAATATTAGGGGAAATAATGAATAGGTTTTATTCCACTAGTAAACCACACTGGATCACTGATCAGAAATAAAACCAAAAAGTGGAAATCATCTCTGAGTACTGATGTGGCCTCAGAAGATTTCCTTCCCCATATTTGTTGCTTTGGGTTATGTCAGTTTGTTTTATAGCTGCAGTAATTTTAAATGCATTTTTCTCTCTTGTGAGATGCACTCTTTCAACTTTCCTTGAGGAAGCTCGAGGCACTGATTTATGGTCAGATATGTGTGAATATATCTGACCATAAAACACATCGTAGTTTACTATTTACTGCTAGAAGACAGACAATATTCCAGATTCAGTGTCTGAGTTATGTCAGCCCTCTCTCTTGCTATATGCAGGCTATATGCAGGTACCATAACATCCTGTTAAAAATAAAACTGCATCTGGTTTATTTCTAAATATTGTTTCTAAAGGTTTTGCAAATATAGGATTTCAACCTCCATTAATGGTAAAAGAGAGACCTGCAATATTCTAGGTTTACTTACAAAGGAATCTTAAATTTGGAATTTTCAACCCATCTTCTGTTAAAATATGGATCCTAAAAACATTTGAAATTTCCAGTCTCAGATTTAAATGAGACAGTTTTCTTCTCCTTACAGTGAATAAAAAGTGAATAATGATATTAAGGAGGCAGAAATATGAAGCTACATCTGAGTTCAGGCTGGGGCGTGTGGTTCTTTGGCCATTGTGCTGTATTTACTACATGGCTGTATGGTGGGACTGTCATTCTTGGTCAGTGGAAGGGTAGAAGTAAATTATTTTCTTTGAACTCTATTCGTTATTTAGTGTAGTAACATGTGAATTACTAGGAAATACAGACTCATTCATGCAATGTGACTAGAAAGAATGAAAAATTGCTCTGACTTTGTCATTATGTACTCAGATTTCAAATACTGAACCCTAGATGTGCTGTACAATCTAGACTTGTGACTTCTGTGAGAAAAATAGAAAATAATACAGCATGAGAACTTGAATCTTATGAAAAAAAGTATTAAATATGTAAAGAAAAGATTTTCTATTAATAAGAGCTCAGTAATATTTATAATAGCAGCTGTAAAAAAGCTCACACACAGTTAATGAGACTTTCACAGAATCAAGGAAAGAGCTCCAGTCTCTCACAAGGATCAGTCCCTGCTCTTCCTGTCATAAGATTATAAACCAAATACCTGTGACTGCAATGCCTAAAACAGAGGTAAACTCTCCAGCACACCAAATTCAATGTCTAATAATCTACAAGTTTTCAGTTCTGCTAGATTCTTTTGAACATCATAATTGAACTCATATCTGATAGGAAGTGTCCATGAAGCACCGTTTTCAGAGCTGCTTTCCTGACCAGCTGTCATTCCTGTTTTTGTTATCCATACATGGTCTGTCACTGGCAAGAGCCAGAGATGGCCCAGTTGAACAGTTCTGCTTCCAGCAGTGAGGCAGACAAAAATTTTCCTCAGTGTCCACAGGCAGCTCAAAAATTGTCATGTGCCTTCAGCAGCATGAGTGGGTGCTGATTGTTAGAGCCAACTTTCAGGCTGCTTGCTTGGAAGCAGGCTTGTCCTGTCGGGATCAGTCTCCAGAATAGTCAGAATATTGCCCTTTCTCTTGTCCTTCTTCTGAGGGACATTAGAAATAAATGTGAACCATAATAGGTCCAAAAGTTATTGGGGGATACTGTGCAGATAACCCAAGGCATGTCTTGTGTGTGAACTTAAGGGCAAATCCTGATGATCCTTACAGTTAGAACCCTTCTCCCTGATTCCTCATAAGCTTACAGGAATTATCTGTGAGGGGAACAGCTACAGGCAGCAGTTTAAAGTTGGAATGAAACTCTGTGCTTCATGTGGAATAAATATTGCCTGAATTCCAGCCACTTAACTGCTCTGCATTTAGCTGCTCTGCTCTCTGTATGTGCTGAGACACAGCCATTTATGATCCAAGTACTTCTTAAGTACAGTCAGAAAGAACTCATTTTGGCACCAGTGTAGCCATTTAATGTTAAGGGATGAGTCAACAGCATTTAAAAAACCAAACAAACCACAAACAAAAAATACCCCAACAACAAAAATATTTTTATAAAATAAATTTTAATTTAATTTATTTTAATATAAATACTTAGCTACTGAAATCACAGAGACAGTAATACAGTAATTTGAACACCTATCATGAGCTGTCATTTCTCTGCTTCCCTCATGACAAGAATGTCCCAGCACTGTCTACACACCTGCACAACAAATTCCAAATTCCTGAACCTCTGAGGTTATCAGGCATGCAAGCAACAGAAGTACATGCACATTTATTTTTACTGTCTTTATTTGGATAAAACAACTGGCCTATACAGGAGAGAAGACAGGCCAGAATTCCACAGCACAATCTGGGGAGGCTGGAAAGGGGGTCAAACTTGCTGTAGTCCAACCTGAGCAGAACAAAGGCTCCGTGTTCTCATGCAGAAACCTCGGTAACATCTGCACTACCACTGACAGGACTGAATATGACATTGCTTTTTATTAGCAAACACCTGCCTTGCCAAACATGGATATTTGGCATGGAGCCTCTGAAGTTAAGATTTGACCCACAAAAAGTGAGACAGTTTGGCCAGACTTGCTATCATAAGGATTTCTTGTCTGAAGAGCAGTTCCCACAATGCACATTTTTTAGCACACAATACATATTATTCCCTTTTTTTTATGTTACAGCTAACAAGGTTTTGGATTCACTGCATCTAAGCTTTTATGTGTAAAAGTGCCTCATTCAGAACCTTTTCATATACAAAACATATTGTCTCAAATGTAGACATCAAGATGACATTTAGGCAATTGCCTGCTTTGTTTAGCCTCTAATCCATTAATGGAAAAACTCCTTAATTTTTTGAATTGTACCTTCCTCATTCCTCCAAGACTTAAAAATGCTACAGTGATTTTCTAACTGAGAAGCTGATAGACTCTTATAGAATACTTGATGGAGGCATGTTTCTAATTTATACAACTCCTCCATTATGTAAACGAGAGCAGTGTAAGTGGAACAGTTTTCATCACTTAATGCAAGAATCCATTATGGAAGCCACTACTTGGCTGACAGAGAAAGCTTCATTAACAGGTATCTGGGTAGCAGCAATAATAAACAGGCTTTCTTGAATTGTTCATTACCTTTTAAAGAAATCTTCAAGAAAAAATGTTACCCCTTCAATTTCAGATTGAAGAAAATACCAAGGGAGCCTTTTCAGCTCATTTGAAGTCTGAAGGCTATTGTACACATTTTTTAAACCTGATCAAAATTCAGCCTGCTGTTTGTTACTAAATTATGTATCTCTGAAGCATAAATGTGTTAGCTTTAGAAAGTTACAAATTAGTGCATTTCCATACAGCTTGGGAAAAGATAATTTTAACCGCTTTGTTTTGGGTAGGAAAAATATTGCTTGCATTATAAACACAGGGGACTTGTCAGTAAACACGGCCAGACAGTTTTTTTGGCAGCAAGATTCTCAGGGCCTTACAAGCAAATTACCTAGAATTATTAACAGTATTTCATATAATGGCTGGTTTTATAAATTTTTTTAATAGAAATACACATTTTATCATTGAATAAGCTATATGGTGACATTTTATTTTAAGGTCCATTTTTTTATTCTAAAAGAAACTACTTTGACCCAGATTATTTGCTTCCTCTATATCTACTTGAGTCTATAAACACTGAGCATTTGTAACTGAATATTTTTTCATTCGTTTATCTTATAGTGACAATTTGGTTACACCGCCTAAACTCTTCAAGCAGAACTGATGACTTCTGAAAGTGCCATCAATAAAAGAAATAAGAGCCAACTGTTACTGTAATCAGAAAAGGTTGCCATGGATTTCAGTGGCTTTAGGATCAGGACTTATGACAGGAGGTAAGAAGCAAGCTAAATAAAAAGATGACATCTATTAAAAAAAATAATAAAAGAGAAACAGATAAAGGGACCAAAGGGGAAAGGAGGAATTAAAAGAGTTAAATCAGGACAAGCTGAATAAAAGTCAGAGGAAGAAAACTGGATAATTGCATTGTTCAAAAACAACATTTGCAAAATGAAAGAAAACAGAAAAAAAGTATTGATAAAAAGGCAATTCCCCTCCTCAAGCATATATTTTATCAGGCTAAAGAGCAGAAACCCAGGGCATATCATAGTAGTTTTAATTTCTAGTCTTCAAAGCAGTGAAAGGAAACAATGACTTCAAACTGGAATAACAAAAGGAAAATTTGAGATTAGACCACAGCTTTTATGTTACCACTGTTTATTTGCACTAATGAGTACAGCATTAGAATCCACCCCATTTTTGACACCTGCAGTATGGTTTTCCTCACATGCATATGTCAGCCATTGTTCTAGAGGCTGGATATGTTTTTCCTTTTTTTTTTTTCTCCAGGATATGAAGGAATAATATGATTTTTTGCAATTAGTAGCTGTGTAGAGAGAGGATTACTGATGATGATGATCAGAACTCATAGTTTTAATAATAAATCTACTGAGCTAGCAAACAAAGGACTTACTTGAACAAAATCTGGAAATCTGAAGGATGAGTAAAAGCTACAAATTTCTTTGTATTTATCCTTTTCTGTCCATGGAAGATAAGTAAGCTAGTAAGTATGATGGCTGATTTTTATTTCTGACATGACAATTGCAGCTCTATTCAAAAACATTTGAACGGCAACAACAAAATCAATGACAAGGATATTTTTGTTCCTTTTAAGAACTCTTTTTGTGTCACAACTTCAGCTTCTTTGAAACCATTTCCTAGTGAAAACTATTTAAAACTGCAATCTGTCTTTGCAGACTCATCTTGATAGCAAGATAGGCAGTGACCTCGCATCTTCTTTTCTGATAGAATATTATTTAATTTGGAAAAGTGAAACTGGTAAAGCTTTGCCTCCCACTTATCTTGCCTATTTTTTAAGTAATTCAATGCTTTTAAGCAATTTTTAGCTTTCACTTGGTAGTGTTGCAAAGAAATGCTTAAGTGTAGCATTTGAAATAAGTTTGGTTTTTTTTGGGTTTTTTTTGTCACAAATGGCATCAATGCCATGTCACATTTTCTTGCTGGCCCAAAGTCTACAGCAGTTAGGAGGAAGGCTGCAGTTCACATGGGTTCTATCTCCATGGTAACTTGTTTACAGGGACTGAAATACATGCTGAAAATTCAAGGTTAGCTTTCCCTTTGTTCCTGTTTTGATGTTTTTGGCAATATAAATAATGTGGGCATAATCCTAAATTCAAACAGTTCCATGGCAGACTGAATTGAAACAAAACTCTAAACAAAATGTGCTTTCATCACACCCATTAGAAAAAGACAATTCAGAAGGGTGCTTAATCAGATCCATCAGGTTGCCTCTTCTTTTCAGTCTCCAGAACAACCATCCTTATTCTGCATTTCAGTTTTATATCTCAAGGAAGGAGATTGTCTAAAGATTTATATTTTTATACCATCTGAAAATTTATACTTTCATGCCATAATAACCCAGGGTATGTGAGTGTCTGTGTTGCATGCATACCATAATCTAAAGACTTTCCTTTGTCTAAAATCATTGCAGAAGTAAAAATGAACAGGTATCTTTTCCAAACTTAAGCTGAATCGCATGGTGGGATCTTTTGTGTTCCAAATAATCAAACGAATAGCAACACACCACATTTCTGTAACATCTTAGGAGAAAATTCTTATAAATGTTTCAGGCAGTTTCTTCATCCCTCACTCAAGGAAAACAGTGATTGGAAGTGCCCCCCTTGCAAAAACCTTCAAGGGCTGAGGTGACCTCACTGTCTCCTGTGATTAGTTTGGGTATGATTAGAAACACTCAGCAGTCAGGCAATGAAATGTTGGAAACATGAATCCTTAAAAATAAAAAAAAAAATTAAACCTACTGAGCTTTTTTTTTTTTTTTTACAGGTTAAATATAAAGAAGATAAATTATGTTGTGAATGAGGCACCCCCTAATTTGGTCTTACTCTATTTGCAGAAAAGAGCTTTGATTTTTACTCAGCTGATAATATGCTTGCTTACTGTATATTCCCAAACTCAACTTTACAAAATCAACTGAAAATCATATAATACTTTTGATGGCACAGAATGCAACACATCTTATTATGATAAAAGGTTTGGGGGACTCTTGCCAAAGTTCCTTCACAGTACCTTTTCTTTTAAGTCACCTTACTTCTCCTTCCTATTTATTAAAACTGGAAATTCCTATCACTCCCTTTCTGTTAAAAGAGAAATGCTATAAAAATGGCTAGATAAAATTCACCTTTTGAAGAAGGAAGTTATTTCATAGCTGCTTATTCTGATACACAGTGCCTGCTTTTGATGTACTCATTAGACAAAGAATTAAAAGCTGTCAAGCTGCTGGATAGAACAAGTTCTGCAGGATTTGGAGCTAAAGGTACTGCAACAAGGAAAGGCATTAAGAATTCAACCATTACATTAGGATCTCTAGCTGAAACAGAATATTCTGTGTGTTCACAGCTACACACGCAGAGCTCAACTCTGGCTGTGAAAAGAAAGGGAAGATATTCCTTTAGTTCCAGGTCTGAGAAAAGCCTTTAAAGCCATTACTGTCCAGTTTTAGCCTAGACTAGGAAAAGCTGTTTTAGTACCATTAATGTTTTTAGCATTATTAATTATGATTACATCACTTCTCTAAGCCAAACAAGTACATTTGGGAAAGAAGAGTATGGAAATATCTATAGTATGTGTTTTGATAGTACAAAACTAATACTAATTATAAAACTCAACATAAGTTTGAAAAAATATGTATTTGTTTTGAAAATTGTTTTTAATAAAGCTTTCTAACATCTACTTTACCTAACAGAATCGTAATTGCACTACATTAGAAATATTAGTCATTTTAATTAAATTGTTGTTTGTTTTCAAAAAGACATTTTAAAATAATTGCCTTTTTCCAAATTCAGCTTTTCTTCCATGTCTACTCTTCTGTATGGCATGGCTGAAATGTGAAATAAAGTGCTGTGGAATTTCTTCGTCTGCTAAAAGTTGCTATCCCTGGCTGTATACTATTCTTTGTATTGCTAAGAAATCATAAGATCCAAAGCTTTTTAGCTGAAGTGCAAACAAAACAGTGAAAGAAAATAGCTTTTGGTCCCCTGATGCAATGCCTGACAGCTGACTCGGCATAGCACAATGAACAAGACATGCATCACTTGAGAGGAGACAGAAAATGTCAGCTGGGGCTATTCATATAGTGAATGGGATGTGATAACCTTTAAATACATATAAACAATGTGTCCTCACATACTGAGCTTTGCTGTTCTCTTCAGAAAGATACTGTCCAACAGTTCTGCCTTTGCTACAGAAAGCAGCATGCCTGCCCATGGAAAGTTAATGGCTTGCTTCAAACACAGAAATAAAACTCTCTAAAGGTCTAGTTAGTTATCATGGCAAGGGGAGGTAGTCAGTTTTGATTACTGATGTGGTCCAAGCACCAGATAAATATAATTCCAGTCTGGATCGACAGAATTTACAGAAGGAAATGCCAATATGCACACACAAACACATAATTTTACAGAGCCTCCCTGCACCTCTGTTTACAGAGGAAAAACCAATACCACAAGCTCTGATTGGTTCACGAGGTTAATGAGTGAAAAAAAATATTCCAGGCAAGCATTCTAGATTTGGCCCTGAAACTTTGCCTGGGGTTAGAAATCCATCAGTCATGCTCTCCCCATCTCCAATATCCACGGTCACTCATGAAGGAGCTGTAATAGATTCTGTGTCTGTAGCACTCACCCTCCCAATGACCATGAAAATCTCTTGTGCTTATCACTGTTTAATAAAGCTGTGACTAATTTATGATATCTGGATTATTTTCATCCTTAAATGTATATACAGATACTGATTTTGAGAAAATCTACACTTTTCTATCTTCAGATAACATGCTGGTGCCTTCTGTAGGATGAATCCTTCTCACTCCCATCAAGCATTTGTTATGCCTGGGGAAGATTACAGTTTACATTCATTTCTATCATAATCATTTGGAAGAGCTATATGAGGTTGGGGATACCAAAGTCTAAGAAAAAATGTAGTATTTTAAATAGCTGCAGCTAAAAAAATCTGTGAAGATGTCTAAGTGACAGTGTTTGCTCTAGGAAAATACAGTAAAGTGACTGATTTACAGAAAATAGTGTAGGATTGCAGTGCTTAAAAATATGGTAATGTAAAAGTGTGGATATATACATATTCAAATAAAAGAGCAATAACATTTTAAGAAACTAAAATTAAACCACTGGAATAAAACCAAACAATATCTGAATGCCTTTGAATCTGTTGATTAACACTGGTTCACTGACTATTTTCCATCAAAGCTAGGAAGCAGTCATAAGGTGAGGTGATAAACTGCTCATTACATTTTCATTTATTTTGCATAAATTCAAAATCCTGATGCAAAAATAAAGGGAGGAGGAGGAATCTTGGTCATCAAGTCCAATTCCAGACTGTCACAGACATTCCCATTACATAAGACCATTCACAAATTTTTTTAAGGTTCATCACACAGTGTCTCCCTCACCTGAAAGACTATTCCAGAAACCAGCATTGTTATGGTAAGAAATCCTCTAATTTCTACCCTGCTTTTGTTCAAGTCTGATGATAGCTATTTACCACTATGCTATTATCACCCTTCTGCCTGAAGAGTTCTTTCCCTTTCACTGTGTTTATGCCCTTGGTACATTCACAGACAGAAAATCACTCTCCATCTCAACCCCTTTATTCTATTTAAGCAAGGCAAGTTCATCCAGTTTGCTGTGGCACCACAAACTCCCCACTCCTCAGGTCATTCTAATAACCCACTTGGGTATTTTTCCAGTCCCCCTGTACTCTGCCTGGGATTTACTTGCTGCCTGTAATTGTTGCAACATTCCTGACCTCTGAGCACCTGCAGGTAACTGCTTTCTTTCTGCCTCTCTGTTCTGAAGAACCAGAAAATCTTATCTGTTTCTTATAAAATGTGTCATACCTATTCCCACAAAGGTGGTGACTGATGTTGTACAAATTGCTTTTCCAGTTTGGTGCCTAAGCCAAAATACATAAGGAAATCCAAGCAGAAATACTTCCTACCTGAGTTTGTTTCTAAAGCATAGAGTAATTTGTTACCCTCCAAAACAGCAGAAGGAATTAATCTATGTTTTTGTTAGCAATAATCTAATCTTTACTAACATCATCTGGCTGTAATTCCCTTTCTTGCTTTGACAAATCTGCCCTGCACCCCAAAAGAGCCTCCCAATCACCACGTTTCTGGAAGGGCTGAATGCTGCCTTTGGCATGGCTGAATAGTCACAAGCTCTTTTTGTGATGCATGATGACACTGAGGACTCAGGTCCCCTCCCTGACATCTATATCAGACTCTGTAATCTGGGGGAGCAGCTTCCCTCTCATTCCTTCCTGACACACCTCTGTTACTCCATGTGGAGCGCCTACACTTTCACTCCACCCACAGCAGTGAGGGAGCCTGTACCTCAAAATTTCACCAAGCTTAGACAAAAGTTAAGGTCCATTCCCTGTATCAGAGACTGAAAATTGTATTTCAGAATGATAAAACTGATATTCTTCTTTGTCAAATTTACTTGTGTCTCATCTAATTATGTATACATAAAAAAATACTACTAATACTTAATTTATAGACACATATATATGTACACCAACATATATATATATTTCCTTGCTTCTGGTGGGTGACTATTTCTAGCACACAAATCTTGAAAGGTAGGCTTATCAGTGCAATTATTTCAAAGTAGTGACAGATTCATACGTTTCACACAGTTTTGCACTTAAACTAAGACAGGAGTATAAATCTTCTCTTTCACCTTGAAAAACTAGAAATTTAAACTACTCTTTAAACAATCTACTTATTTCCAACTAAGGACAAAATTCTGACAGTAATTTTTTTTCAGAATAAAAGGAATTATGACAACACCTTTCTCGTTTAAATAAGGTTTTAGCACAGCTGACAAGTTTAAGTATATTAAATTAGGCAATTGAACACTTTACTTGCAGAGGGAGAAATTGCACACAACACTTAAGTAGGGCTAAAACTTTCAAATCTATCTCAGAATTCTTCTTGTCCTCAGGACTAAGAGTTGACTTTCAGCTTAATGATCCAATGGAGCTGTATTGATCAGAACTCTCCAACCTTTTGGCAACTGTACCTTTCTTTTAGTTTTCACAATCACCAGATTCAGCACTTGACTTTATTTGCCCAACCCCTGGCCTGCCACCATTCCCTTCTCCTCTCCATCTCATCAGCATCTTCTGCCTGCTCCCAGACTGGCTCTGGCACTGCCACCATGGGTTTGTCACTGATTAAACCACACAGCCCCCAAAAGCATGGCCCTGCTTTCCTGTGTGACCTGCACTAGCACTTCAAGTGGCTCAAAGTTAGTTTTGAGCCCTCTATGTTCTCTCACCCAGCTGGTTTTACTTACAGGGCTCAAAATTAATATTTTAGGGTCGGTTTAGTTTTCAGCCTTGCTGTGCTGATACACACACTGGGTCTAATGGGTTGCAAAACTGCACCCTGGACTAAGCAGGTCTGGCTTGCTCTGATCAGCTTTTCTTCCCCTGTATTGCAGCACCCTGTATCCCTGGGCCAGCCCAGCCCAGCTGGATCCACTCCTTCCACAGAGACACCACAAAGAGCTGTCCCTCTCCTCAGTCCTACCTCTGCTTCCCAATAAAACCAGCACACAGACCCCCACCGAGCCTCCTCCCTGTGCAAGGGCACGAGAAGCAGCAGAGCCCCTGCAGGGGCTGCAGGAGCTGTGCCATCCCCAGATGTTCCTGATGCCAGAACGAGGGACCAACAGTGCTGACCCTCCCCTCTGCACTCACATTTGTGTTTGTGCACACACACCTCATTGTATTCTATAGAAATAGACACACACCCCTAAGGACGGCAAATAAATTCCAATAGTTACCCAAATGTTTTTATTAGGAGTTAAGGGTATAAAAAGGTAATAAATTGCTATGATTTTCTGTTTAAACAGCACATATTGTGCTCTCTTCAGTATGCTATTTTCACAGATTTGAAGATTTAATGGCACCTACTATAACCCCCAATTTTCAATATTCAATGTCCTGTCTTGCTCCTGTTTTAGGCAGTGGGAGTTTTGCTGTTATCTCAGAAGAGCAGGGGTGAGCATGTGGTTAGTATGGCATTTGCACAATATTAAAATAACCTCTCATGATTGGAACACTGTGCCATAGTTAATTAAATATATGAATGACTTGTTTGAACAATCTTCTGTTTGCATTCTGGATCGTAGCCATACAATCTGCTGATGGTGCCAGGGTTATCTCTGCTGCTGCTTAGACTTTCTCTGGTTTGTTCTGCTTACTGTGGCTTGTTAAGCATATGTTCTTGCGAGTGTTTCTAACCCCAACCTCCACTTTTTTTTATACTTATATAAACTGAAAGTGACAAGCCATTTGTTTACTGTGGTTCTAAATTAATTAGGATTCTCCAAGGCGTATTTCATACTGTTTGCTGCAGATCCAGTTTACTAAGCACTGCAATAGCCCTTTGCACCTTACACATAATTTTACAAAGGAAAAATTACATACATTTTCAAATAATCTCAGAATATTTTGTTATAAAATGTAATTATATTATAAAAGATGGAGATATACAGACACAGAGAGATGAGGTATTAATGTGCAGCAATTCAGTGGCACTACTGAGGAAAAAAGCTTGAATGTCTATATTATGTTCATAACTAATGAGTAATTACTGCAATGATGATGCCACATGCTTTGTCTCATGCCCCTAAGCACATCTTTCTACAGGAAAGACTCTTCCAGATCAATGAGATGCAAAATAGAAGATACTGACTTAACTTTGTTCTTAACTTTGTTAGCTCCTTTATTTCAACCGCAGCTCAACAGTATTTGCCATTTCATTGGCATAGTTTTAGGGGACATCATGCAAGATCTCTTTTGCAATGGTTAGATCTGTACAATCCTAAACTCCAATGATTAAATTCCTGTTGGGCTCTCACACATAATACTGCTGCTCATCTTCAAGACAGTCTGTTAATGAAAGGCGAATCAGGCCATCTGTAGAAATTTTTTTTTAATTTTGCAGTTAACTACACAGTCAAGTATACTAGAAAGTCAGTAAGTATAAGCAATCATAAAAGCATTCCTATTAATAAAACAGTAATTTTGCTAATTTGCTGTGGTTCATGGTTCCAGGACAATGCCAGACAGTAGACGTGACACAGCAAACCTGTCTAGAACAAAGGAAAATGATAAAACTCCTTGAGAACACTTAAATGACTTTTGGCTGATGTGTTACCTCTCCTACCGAGCAATCCAAGCCACCTGACAATTGAAAATCTAATATTAGCAACCACTTAGAGCCTAACTTGTGGATATTCCAGCTATCTGGAATATCTCTTCCAAAAGCTTTTCTGAGCCCTAAAGCTACACTGCTGCCGTTCTTATGGTGGTTCAAACAATGGAATTCTCCTACTGGAAGGACCCAGGTGGAGGGAGTTCATGGAGGACTGTGTCCCATGGGAAGGAGCCCCGGCCCTGGGGAGGAAGGAGCAGCAGGGACAGCGTGTGATGGACTGGGAACTGACTGCAGCCCTGTTCCCTGTTCCCCTGTGCTCATGGGGAGGAGCAGGGAGGGAAAACTGGGATTAAAGTTGAACCCAGCAAGAGGGGAAGGTGTTTTAAGATTTGATTTTATTCTCATTATCCTTCTTGGATGTGTTTGGTAATAACTTAAATTCATCTGTCCCCAAGTCAACTGTTTTGCCGGTGATGGTAAGGAGTGAGTGATCTCTCCCTGCCTTACCTCAACCCAGGAATCTTTTGTATATTTGCTCCTGTGTGTAGATAAATAAGGTGGGGAGGAATAGAAGAGACTTGGTGAGCACCTGGCAGCCAGCCAGGGTCAGCCCACCACAGGCTGTTACTAAGTACCAGTGTGCAAGCTGGAGATAAATTATAAATAATAATAATATAATATAAATGCACATTTTAAATAGGCATTATAAACTAAAAAGTCTGATTGAGTACTAAACATCCACTTAAAAAAATAAAATTAAAAAATATGTTCCTTTTTATTTGCTTTCTTTCTACAAGAATGGTCTTATCTTTAGGCTTTAAGCTGTTTGCTCAAACCAGACAAAAGGGACAGCACCTGTTAATAATGAGTGTATCTCTTCCTTCTCCATGCAGGATTAGGCTGCAGTAAGAACATATTTACATTTTTTCCCTAGAGCTTGAGTTACTTCATACCAGTCAGAAGCTTGATTCAAACACTGAAATCAGCTCAAAAATGAAACCCAGATTGATCAGAAACAAATCTTATGTTGCATAATACTATAATAGAGATTCTCTGATAAGAAGATCCAAAATGGCTAAAAACTGTGGGGAGGGATTCTTTATCCAGAGGATACAGTTAGAGAACAATTTTCTAGAAAATTAGGGTGTAATTATTTTCTGTAAATGGTGCAAAATTTGTCTCTTGATGAAACCCCTCCTGCCATGATGTTTTCCAATGGAAACACTCTTACCATCATCATCAACCCCCACCCATGAACAGAGATTTCATTTCAAAGACAAAAAATAATAGGGTTCTATTATAAATCATTCTGCTGGTATAGGTTAGATTGTGAAACACAACTGTTATGTAGAATGATAGAGAACACAGTGATTTTGCCTTAAAATCTATGCAATATCTAGTAAAAACCTCACTGGAATGAGCTTAGTGAAGCCTTTCCCAGTAAACCTCAGCCTTTAAAAACATCTGCACAAAACTGAGTCACCAAATGAGCCAGCTGTCCATTCAGGCCAATATTCTGGCTTTTACTCTGAGCTGTGCTGGTTGCTAAAAAAGAAAAATACTCAGCAGGGCAAGCAGAACAAAGAGAAACCCTCATCACTTTTCGGTAAGCACTGAACTCAAACATCTTAAAAACAAGAAAAAGCACTTAAAGTGATATGGGTAAAGTGCATTCTTCTCTTGGAAAACAGCTATTTGTCCAAAGCAAATGCCCATGGAAAGGATGAGTCTGACAAAATCACACAGAGAAAACCAATTCAGAGAAAAAAAAATGGAAAGTGAAAGATTTTTTTTTTTATCTCTTTTAGGAACATGTGCATTTCTTTTTCCAAATGTTTTTCACCTCCTTTTTCTAACAATATAAGTCATAGAATTAACTGATACATTTCAGCAAAATTTCTCTGCTATTTTTAATGACATTTTAGAAGAGAAGTGTAATTCTATCCCAAGAAAAAATATCAACATCTGTTTTTTTGTCTACTTGAACTGTAGATGTCAAGTGTACTTTGCTGTTAAAACCACTGGTACACCTCTTATGTATATTAACATTCTCTATTTTTAACCTGGCTTTTTTAAATGAAAAATTAATATTAATAAAATAATATTGTTATGATGTTAATCCTGATGTCCTTAGCATGATTTAGGAATGAAAGAGAAACAGCATCTAGCAGTGATCCAGGCTCTCACAGTGAAAACTACACCTAGGGACTCTATCTGATTAAGATGCTGTTCCATTAGCCATTTTGGAGAGGAAATCTCTTCATTATAATTTAAAAATCAGTGTCAAAAGCCATTCATCAAGATTTTTCTTCTAGTTTAGTTACTTATACTCAACTTTATATACACAAATCATCACCATTACTGTCAGAGCAGACACGAGCTTCTGCAGCAACACTTAGCTTGAGAGTATTTATTTGAGATTTGATCCAATTACTACCTAGACTGCCTGTAATAACAGATGTCCTGGCTTGGCTCTACACTGCCTCATTCTGTATGTTCAATAACAGCAAGTGCCTCTACTCTGCATTTTTTTCCCTGTGCAGAAAACCCAGCACTGTTCCTGGTCCTACAGTGAACCAGCAAATTGTCTGTTTGATCCTGACTGCTGCAGAGCACTGGAAATGGTGATGGCCCAGCCTTTGACAAGAACAAATCTGTCAAAGTTTGGGTTAATTTTGAAGAACCCAGAGATTTGGCTGTGGTGGCGTGTGAGCCCCAGCAGGTGACTGTTAATGACATTTTCCATTTCACTGGAAGTTAAAAGTAAGCTGTGAGCTGTAACTCTCCTTTTACAGCCCTTCAGAGTTTAAGTTTTTAATATTCCTATTTTATAATTAGGTTTGAAAGATCAGAATGCATTTAGTGATGAACCAGTTACTGTTGGAACTTTGCATTCAATGCAAATCAAAGGAGACAAACAATATCAGGGAAGGTGTTCTACTGATAAGAATCACTGTCTTTGCACACTGGTTTGATACCAGAAATGTGCTGGAAAAAAAGCTTCATCAGACATTTCCCAGTTACACTGCAGTTACACACAAGGCTTCTTACATAATATTTTGCAAGTATTTCGAACTTTGAAATTCTTAAATGTAGTAATAGTCTTTAAGCATTTGTGAGTGCAGTTGTGCCCACACAGCTATGCCTAAACTTCTAAAGTAGTTAATGTTTCATTCCCAGAAAAGACTGGCACAATCTTGATGGCTTTTGAAGCTCAGCTAAAACACAAAAATAGGGTACTTGTCTGGCATTCATCTGCTATCTGTCAGCCTCCAGTTGTTTCCTAACACAGTTCATTTTCTACCACTTGATAGAAATATAGAAGAGAGAGACAGAGAGAATGTCTATGCACCAAGGGAGAATAGAAAAAGAATAAAAGACTTATTCACAATTATGCCAGGCTTCACTGGAGACAGCAAGTGAGAACCTTGATTGGAGGCTGATGACAACTCCCAAGTAAAGGCTGTTCCAGAGGCCACAGGCTTCCAGCACACAAAGATATCTGGAGTTTGCCAAATACTGTCTATGCCATAGCTAATGACTAATAACAACAGTGTGGTGCCTGTTTTCACCATGAATGAAACAGAGCAATGTTAGGTTCTCCAGAAGCAGAAGCCTTGCTTCAAGAACAAAAAAATCTCAGGTGGAACAGAGCTAAAACAGAAGAATTTTCTTTGCAAATAAGTTGATCTTCCTGGAGCTGGGTAGGAGTGATCAGATTTTTGAGAGTAGGAGTAATAGAGAACATCATACTGTTATTGACTATACTGGTTGGTTTCTGAGTACTTTTTCTTCATCTTTCAAAAATTCATTGTAATAAAATACAATTCCAATTTCTTTTCACACTGTAATGTATTAATTGAGCTGGACATTTGTGCTGCAGTGTGAAAATAAGAATATATAAGTTCAGTTTCCTTAGAAAGGTAAATTAAAAAAAATCAGCTGTGCTATATTCTAGAACTTAAATTTGCTGGCTGTGAAATTTATACATCCAAATTGTTAAGGTGTTTTTTAAATATTACCCTTGTAAACTTATGTTGAAGATTTTATACATGTGGGGGAAAAAAAGGCTCCTGAAGATTTGAAGAATTTTGAGGATTTGAAGGCACAATCAGGACACTCAACTATACTTTTTTGGATACTCAAAGAATTCCTCATGGATCAAAGAAAACAGCAAATGAACCAGTACTGCCATCAGCAAAGACAGCAGGCTGCAAGATGTACCTCTGTACTTCTGCATATGGTTTGGAACATCATTCCTGACAATTTCAGACACTCAAGTATTTGTGAGCAAAAAGAACTTAATATGCATGAAATCATTCAGAAAAAAAAAAAAAAACAAAGGATAATTAACAGTGTAGAAAAATTACTTTGTTTACAAACTACCAGGGAACAGGCATTTTGCTCCAATTCTAACTAGCACCAAAATATTTACTAAAACTATTTATGAACTAGGTCACACTTGCATACAACAAAATACAGCACAGAAAGCAACATGTTGTCACACTTTGAGTGGGGGAAATTGAGGATCCAGGTCAGATATTAGAAACACATTGTGGAACTGATTGAGTATCTACAAGGGAAAACTGCTCTGTTGTAATGCAGGAGTATAAACCCTTGAGGTTCTTTCAAACTGCATTTTATACTTAAAAATGCTAAAGCATTCAAGATACCACAGCAAAATAATTTGATTAACATTACAAGCTCAAAGTTTCCTAGTCATCAAAATTGTTTTCATGAAATTAACAATTAAGTTCTTTAAAGCAAGTAAGGCTAATTGCATTACCTTTTAAGCTTCTCATCTTATAACCCCAAAATTTTATCAGCAGTTTTATTACCATTTTCTATCTGTAAATTTATATCATGTTAAGATGCTATTTTCTTCAAACTAAGTGGTTGGGGCTAAGGAATGTTCAATGGACCATAAAGTTAGAACTCATTGTTCATACAACTATTGTTTTTAACCAAAATTGCTGTCATTTATATAATTGCTATAAAATTTGAACTGTGCCAATTGGAAAGAAAGGAGCATTTTCTGAGTCTTGAGATAATTTAGGTGTTTTTAACTTGGCAGGCTCCTGGATGAGACTGCTGAAAGGGAAAGGGAAAGGGAAAGAAAGGGAAAGGGAAAGGGAAAGGGAAAGGGAAAGGGAAAGGGAAAGGGAAAGAAGGGAAAGGGAAAGGGAAAGGGAAAGGGACCCCAAACTCAAGATGGATTAGAGCAACTATTACTTGAACCAGAGTATAAATAATTAGTCAAAATGCTCTTAATGCAGGTATTCGCACTGCAAGAAATTAATGAGAAGTCTCATAAAGTATTTTGAACCTGCAGGAACACCCATTTTATTATCAGCAACAAATATATATATATATGCTGCCAGGTGTAAACAATCATAAACAGCTAGAAATTATTGCAAAAACCCCTAGAATGGTGTCATAAAGGGAACCACATTGGTTTATAGCCCAAGCAGTACCAATAAAGCCCCTGAGCACAGAGGTGGGAACAGGCATTGTGCTCCAAGGCTAACCAGCACCTGTTAAACCAGCCCTGCAGAGAGCAGCTCGGTGCTGCCCAGGTGTGTCCCTTAGCACAGACACTTCATACAGAGCACTTTGGAATATCCAGTGCCAAGCATGGCAGCAGCTCGCCCACGTCCTCGGGTTGGGCTGCAGAGGATGTTGCTGCTAAGGGGAAAGGAGCAAAGGTGTGGTGACACCCCTGATCACCCACCCAAACCCCGGGGTGTCGGGCTTTTCTTTGTTCCTGATCCAGAACACAAGCTTAGTGCTTTGTGTGGGTCATTGTGCACCAATATTTGCACAATTAATTCCACCAAGACAAGCCAAGAGTTCAAATCTATAAATATTTACTTCTCACCTCATTGACTTTCTATTTATTCCTTTGGCACTGCCATGAGGTTTAACACTCCTTTTCACCGCCTTTGCCTGAGCAGCTTTACTCGTCATGCTGAACCGAGGTTGAGAGATCATTGCAATGTAACTCACACAAGGCTTCTAAGGGTAATAAATGCCTTTTCATTGACTTGAATGGCCTAAGTGTATAACAAGAGCATTCCTCTCTCCCAGCTAGAGCCCTGAGCAGTTATCATTCCTGGAATACAAAAGGACATGGAAGAATTTTTATTTTTAATGGTTCTGGCCAAATTTTAAAGACATTGGGATTGTCCTGCAGCTTTAAAATATTCCTTGATTCTGGACAAGATTAAAAAAATCTAACTTCTCCTAAAGTGTTTGTACAACATCCAGGAGTGCATAATGCAAACTCAAGGTACTTTTTAACAGATACTATGAGAAATTATTGTCAGCAAACCATCATCTACTCCAAACACAAAGATTGACTGTTCTACTCTGACATATTACAAAAAATTATGTCAATGGTCAGTGAAACAGATTAAAAATGAAAATTCTACATGTAACAGAAGTCCATCTAAACATATATTAGTTTTTTGGGCATATCCCTTCCTTGAGCAATAGTATAAATGTTAGTAACTTTGGTACTAATAGGCTATTGAATGTCAAGAAGGGATGAAAAGGCAGTAATTTGTTCTTGAACTCTTGCACTGTTAATTGTTACTGTGTGGTGTGTGGGAAATATATTTACCAGAAATTATATATAGATGTAAAAGTCAGAGGGTGAAAAAGAATATTTCTTTTTGTCTGATTATGCATAATCTCATTAATCTTAGATTAAACTCTTTTTCCTAAATTAATGTTTAAAATATGAAGTTGGCACTGCTACTGAGGAATGATGCAGAGGAGAAAAACAAACCAACAGAGAAATTCAAATAAAGAAACAACACTGACTTTGGAGCAAACACTCCTGTAATGGTTATACAAATGTAGGGCATTACTTTTGGCCATGGTGAATTCTGCCCTCTTTTCCCACTAATGCACTTATTGTAGTTACAAGGTACAAATCTTATTGAAAGTGCACCAGTTCTTTCAGAGAGTAGCAAGCCATGCCAATAATGACATCTGCTTAATAAAAAGTCTTAGCTGAATTTTGAGTATTTATTGCATGGAAAAAGCATCATTGTGAAATTGTTTCCAGCTTTTAACTGGCAGTTTTTTCTTTTCAGTGTTGAACTCCTTTTATTTTGCTGTTTTAAAGGGCTCCAAATGGTCGCTGCTCTATTATGACTCGCAAGGGAAAAGTGCATGTTTGAATGATGAAGCTCAGCCACTCTCTGGGGACTGTATATGTATTACAAGAGTGGGTTTTCCACTGATTGATTGAAAACTATTGTTTCTGAGCTGCTGATTGCAGGATATGTCAATTTACAGACCCGCTAAAAGGTTTGCCACAAAATTATACATTGCATTTAAAATAAGCCCACGGTAAGTACTTTAATAAATTAGCATCAATATAATATTACAGAGTGGTTGCATTGACACCAAAAATTGCATTTGTGAAGCTTTAAGGAAAGAAGTCTAGTGACTGTGGCAAGCTAAAAGGAAAAAAATCCATTTCTTTTTCAAATGAGGAATGGAATTATTGCAGTGTTTTTACAGTCTGATCTTGACCTGTGACACTGAAGTCCTTTGTACTAAAAAGTAGAGTTTCAATACAGAAAGCAAAACCATCACCATATGTGTATTTCTTCGCTCTGAGGGGGCAGTTTACATTATATATCAACATTTATGTAACCTTACTTTGATCCTAATAATTCTCTATAATCTGGAAAAAGAAAAAGCTGATACCCTATTTTAAAGTGTAAATGTAGTGGGGAAAAAATTGGCTAATATATTATCTAATTTCAAATGTAGCTTTCAATTTAGAGATTTGACAGAAGTATAAATAAGGCACAGTAGAAATAACCTTTGAATTTTATCAAAAACACAGAAAAATTTACTAGCACTACATCTTCCCATGTGGTCAGTTTACAAAAGATCTTTTAGAATCTCTGGTTTTCAGTATTTTATAAGTTTGAATTATCTTAGCCTTACTAGGATGTAGTTTTGGACTGATGATTTTAGCAAATATGCTGCACATTGTATTCACCTTGCCATACATTTGGAAGGTGTGTAGCAGATAAAAACTCAAAAACGAAAAATATCTTGTGACCATTTTTCACATTTTGTTAAAATGTTCTGATGCAGCATTGTTGGCAAAGAGAACAGTGACATAATACTCGCAGTGCTTTAGCTCATGGACTTTAAATTATTCTCTTGTTCAGCTTAGATAATGCAAACTGGAAGAGGTCAGTTGCAGAAAATGAGAAAAGAGTTCTAGGCCTAAAAGAGAATAGAAGATGACATTCCCACATTTCAAGAAAAGAACAGAAGGTTCGAACTGTCCTTTGACTCATATATTTACCAATTTAATTTAATAAAAAGAGGACAAAAGGATGGAGAATGTATAATTCAGGGAAGAGGTGAAGCTGCTCTTTATCTGCAGAAGTTACTTTTTAATAAAGAAGGTAGTGCAGTTTCTTGTAGACTTTATAGAAAACACAGAATATGTGAAAATAAAGCATAAAAAGAGAGTGAAAATTCATCTGAAATGCCATCATGACTTGAAGAATTCAGTTTTGCACTGTGCATTAAAAAAAATAGAAAAGTATATGGAATTCCAAGGATGCAAATGAATCTTTGCATGAAAGCTATCAAATAAGAGACGGCATCTTATGACTAATTAACTTCTCTGACTAAAGCTGTTATATCCAAGTGCAAAGAAAGGCATTGCTAAGAAATATCTTTCACCAAAAACCCCGAGTTCAGCCACCACTGCTGCAGACAGAGTGGCTGGCAGTGCTCCCCCAGGGCTCACTGGAGAATCTCTACAAGAGCTCATCTCACGTGGACGTGGCCCAAGGTCTGCACACACCCGATGCTGAACTGTTGCTGTCACCTGTACCCAAAGGTGAGGACACCAGGCCAGTTGTAGGTGTTTTTTCCTTCACCACAACATTACCACTGTTAAGGTAATGTTAAGGTCACTCTTAAGAAAAAAACCTGATTCCATGGATTGATTAAAGAGGGGCTGCACCATGTACATTGTGCAGTCGTACAGAATCTGGATTTATTACTTTTCAAATTTCATATGTCCTTCACTTTTCAAAGATGCACTACAAACTAAGAAAGGCAGCATCTAAGTTCAGCAGAACGTGGCATCATTAAGAAGTGCTCACCCCCTATAAATTCTACACTGCACAATCTATTTGGCTTGGTTGTACATACATATGGGTTAATTATATATATATGTAAGCAAACTTTTTCTAGAGTTGGAGGATGACTACTGTTCAAAGTGAACTATGTGTAGGAAGCGATCCCTTAATTTGCTACAGTAATTTGAGGGCTGATCCAAAAAAATCAAAGTCATGGTTATAAATGGCACAGCAGAGTGTCTGTCTTTTGTGTACATCGTAGAGCATTTTGTTTTTCTTGATTGCTATACTGGTTCTTCTGCTTGTTTCCAAGTTACAGAACACCATAGCTGGAAATTCATGAATTTCAAAACATTTACGGTTTCCTAAGCTTAGGCAGGGTTTTTGAATTTTACATCCAACTGTTTTCAAGGATTATTCTGTATTATGTTTTCTGCATAACAAATTTAGCTAACATCCTTGCACTTCTCTGCTTTCTCTTGATCACATTGTAAAATAACCACAGTAGTTTAAATACAACTGTGGGAATAAATACATGAGATTTCCAGCCACCATCTGAGATAAATATTTGCATAATGTTTCGTTAAATCTCTACTGAAAAGACTAAGACCTCTTATCATTGTCCAGATGGAATCCTGAATTTATCAAAGCATACACACCTTTGCTGATATTAATTTAGGTATTTAGAAAATCCAAAGCCAGTTTCTATTCACTGAGGTTTTCTAGAAGTGAAAGGGCACTGCAATGGTCATTAAAAATCATCAGAGAGAGTTTCATCCCCAGGCAATGCTTAAAACCTTAGTGTACTTCATTTTGCCATCTACAAGTGCAATATTAGAGATTTTAAATCTCTCGATAAAAATATGTTACAATATTTTTTAAAAAGATAAATATATCATTAATCAAGTGCCAAGAGAAATGGTTCTTTATGAAGCTGATAAAGATAACTGGTTTCTTCTGAAAACTTAAAACCTCTGATTACATACCTAGATATGTTTTAGTCTCTCAACACTCACTAGACATCCAGCAGTAAAATAGAAGAGCATTTAACTCAAACACTTATGAAGTCCCAAAAAAGAATAAGCAAAAGAAAATGTGACTAAATGTCAAATCCGTTGTTTGTCCTACCTCCTGCAGCTTCTGGAGATAACCTGTTCCATTAATGATGACAACCAACAATGCAAGTATGTGTGCTGGGAAATATCCAAACTATTCCTTTTACTGCAGCAGCACATTCCATTTCCAGACAGAAAAAAAATATCCTTAATGTTAAAGGAACTGAGAACAAATTTTTTATTTCATTCTCATAACAGATTTTCTTGGTTAAATTCTTCTGGTGGCAATGGCTCTGTTGATTCCCTGCTACATCCAACAGTACCTACTTCAGTGAAAAGTCAGGAAGCCAGGCTACTATTGGAGCATTTAGTACTTTCTATGGATAATATTTAGAGTACTATTGGTAAAAAGAGCAGGTGCAAGCACAGTGAATATTTCAGTATTTATTTATGGCAACTAAAGTTTTGAGAATAATTACTGTCTTTTTAGATTGAATATACCTCTGGAGGGCAAAGAGCTAAGAAAGGGATTAAATTTTCATCTAATTAAAAGCCTGCATAAATATTGCATAGAAAGGGCCAGAGTGATGACTGGTTTGGTCTTGGCCTATTTTCCTGTAAATATTTGGGTACTTGACTCTGTAAACCTTAATGTTCTTCAGAGGGGCACACATTTGCACATGGATAGACTGCAATGTGATTGGTAATCCCAGCATCAATCACAATGGCAGGAATTGTTTCTTTTGTTATGTTCACACCCCACAGTGCCAAGGACAACACCACTGCACAGGATAGAGAGGTAAGATCACAGCCAAAGGTTACAGAAATAGGGATGGCAGAAGATTCCTTCTCTAGGGTGAAATTCAAAGTTAATGAAACCTAAAGCTTAACTGCCTATCAATTTTGCCAGCAGGTGCAGCAGAATTTACAAAAGTACACTTTTGTACATTTTTATTTTTCTTTTCAAAGCCTGTAAAAATATTTTGATACAGAATTTTATTTTGAAGTAGGTGAAAGGATGTAAATGACTCTGTTTAAAACTCTGTATTTGAAAATTACACCCTATAGTACATACATATATATACATGCATATAGTAAATAGAATATTCTCTTATAATGATTTAGTAACATGCCACATTTATTTACCACTAGTAAAAAACCAATCACACCAGATGCAGAACACAAAGGACTGAGGGCCAGGATTCTCTTATAAGAAGCAAGACTGACCTTGCCAGGTAATGAGCCTTTCTCTGTACAGAATTCCAGAGGTTTGCATCCTGCTCACTCACCTCAGCAGAACACTGAAACAGTTTGACAGTGGCTTTACCAGGGCAACTTGGACATATTTTGACCTTAGACTATCCTAAATATTAAAAAAATAATGCAACAAACCCAAATTAAAATAAAGTCTACTTCCCTTTTGAGTTCAGCACTGCAAACAGTTATATTGTTTTGTGACTCCAGGTGAAAAAAGCATCTAAAACGGTATCATTATTTCATTTTATAAAAGCTCCAGATAAAGATTTATAAAGATAGAATAGATGCAATCCAGAAATGCATATATAAGTGTGCATATGCAAGCATAAATAGCTTACAGAAATGGACAACCACCAATCAATCGCCCAGGGCTGGGTTTGGAGCCTGGTCCCAGCTGGCTGCTGGCAGGTACAGTTTGGGCAGTTCCCTGCAGGTACAGTTTGGGCAGTTCCCTGCAGGTACATTCTCCCATCATATGGAGTTATTTACCCTCCTGCCCGCTCCCTCAGCTCAGCAGGTGTGTCAAACAGGGCTGGCAGCTCTCCCTCCTGTTGGAAGCGCTGTTTGATGGCTCTGGCCAGGGGGACACTGCCAGGAGCTGAGCTGATCCCCCTCGGTGGGAAGGTGACTCTCAGCGTCCCAGGAGCTCCCGGTGCCTTTGAGCATTGCCCATCCCTGCCCCAGGCTGTGCTCAGCCCAGGCAGCCCTGCAGGCGAAGCAGAGACTGCTGCAGCCAGGGTGAGCAGTCCTGAGCAGCCCCCTGTGCCCCCAGAACAGCCTGGGGTCCGTGAGGGGAGGCAGCACCGCCACCAGAAATCATCTGAGGCACCAGAGTTTCATGTGGGCAGGGGAGGTTGGATTCTCTTGACACGTCTCCCACTGCCCTCGACTCCTGACACTCCTGCAGTGCTGCCAAGGTCACAGGTCTGTGCAGTCCATGTGCACTTTCACCTGCCTCAATCAGAGATTCCTGCTCAGTCATAGCTGGATGCAGAACTCACTTCCAGGGCATGAGGAAATCACGTACAACTGTTTTATTTTTTTTAATCTATTTACGCAAATCATTTGATTTTTCTGGTGACTTAAAAGCAGGCCCAAAATATATAAGGCTGAAGGGAATGGATTTAAACTAAATATAATCTGAGGGTTGAATGTCTTTTTTTCCAAAACAAAGTTTGGGGTTTGGAAAATGTAAAGCTCGAGAGGAAAAAGAAAGCCAACAGAAAGTCCTTCTTCTTCAAAAACTGTGAAATTTGTTGAAGTTACTTCTTCCTGAACAAAGGGGAGATCTGAGTTCCTTTAGAAGCAGGAAGATCTCTCCAATTAAACCCTGGGCAGCACAGTATATGCATTTACCCCACAGGTGCATGTGCTGAAACTGGAGCTGGATGCAGCAGCTGTGAGCCTGCAGTGCCTTGCACAGGTCTGGATTTGTCATTGGAGTCATTTCCAGAATTATGATTGGTAGGATGTGCTGGCTTGCACAGGGGACAAATGACTACAGTGACATTTTGTACAAGAGGTGACCGTGCTCAAGGAGGTGGGCAGATGCTTTGTCACAGTGCTCCCAACCCTGCCAACAAGCCCTTCCATGGGTAAGCCTGGCTGTGTTCTCTGCTTTCTCTACACCCACAGCACAGTTAAAATGCAGGCTGGATAATGTGCATGCCTCTGAACAGTTTCTGTTTTACCAATGATTATTTATAAAACCAATGAGTGAAGCCTCTCTGCTACAGACACTAACTGATCTCTGTGACATCTGATTTCACATGATTGGAATCAATCATTTATGTGTCCTTATCAGGTATCATTTTCTTTCCTGCCTTCCCCCACTGAACTTAAACCCTGACCTCTTTTCAAAGAGCTGCAACATTTTCATTTGGTGCTATGAGCAATCTCAGAGCTATTGCCAGTGTTTGAAGATAGCAGAATTACTCATTACCTCTCTTCATGTTCAACATTAAAATGTATTTTTGAACACTCAACAACTTATTGTTTAAATTAATCATGGACAGATATACTGACATCCATTTTTTTTCCTTTGTTTTACTGAGCTGAACTTCCTTTGATTCATGTGCTAATGGAAACAAATGATATAATCCACAATGAATAATTTTGGTCTGCTTGAGATGTGCAAGCAATAATAAAAAAGTAAACACAAGTTATCAGAATTCCTTGTAAATGCTACAACTGCTTTCTTTGTAATGACAACAGATATTTATCTGCTGCCTGCTTTTCATTTATATGCAACATAATGAAGCAAGTGAAAGTGTGTTTCCTTTTGAAAACAAAAGTTGCCAGGATTAACAATTCATACCAAACCATGGATGGTGATTTTCACTGTGTGTATCAGCACTGTCTGTCAGCAGGTTAAATAAATTTCATTTAAAATTCTTCTCTGCCTGTCACTTACACTTGCATGATGCAGACTTTGCAGTAGGAGGATTTTCAGAGTCATGTTTATCCATATATGACTGAGACCTAATCTATATCTAATTTTATATCTAGAGTGAGGTAGAAAAGGGCTTTTCTAGGGTAAGAATATATACAAGAGCTTTTATATTACATTGGAAACAATATTAAAAAGCAAAGCTCAGAGAAGTCAGAGCTTATTACAATAATACAACTTCCTCACTTCAGGGTGAGAGTACAAAGGGAATATTGGCTTCAGCAAACACAGTCCTACCAATAGTTCCCATTCCTACAAAGGCCCATGCTACAGAACTCTTCAAAAAATACTTATAACAAGTATAATGAACCTTAATGTCTTATGGTAACATATGGCTGAGAGGGATGTTAACATTCTTAACATCATATCAGCATTTCTTCAGGGGGGCACTGAGGTATCCAAATTTGATGAGCATTGAAGGTTGTTGAAGAATATGCTGTGCTCTGGAATTCAAACATGATTTAAACAAGTGCTGGTGCATCAGGTCCTTCTGCCCCTGGTCTTACTCTACAGCAAAACAAAGGTGAATAACTGCAGGCAAATAGGAAAAGGCAAGTGGAGATAACAATTTTTTGAATCATAGCAGTTATATTTTTCATAGTTCACTGATTTTCACCCAGAGTTTTGGTTTTAAAAACAGCTCTGCCAAGAGAGCTTGGACATCTTCCCTTTAGGCACAGAGACCAGCCTGGTGACGTTGTTTCCCCAGATCACATTTCATCTACTGTCCTCCCATCTTTCCAAGCTCCCCAAGCAGGACTTAGCCACTGGTGCCAGAAATACCTTCTGACATTGCTATTTCATGAAAGCAACTGGTTTTTGCCACATGTATTTCCTGTCTAATTCACTGTCTAAAAACTATTCAAATTCAAAGTGCACATGACCATGGACAGTAAAAAAAATGCTATCTGATGTTTGGCCAAATAATTTCTCTTCCTACCTCTCTCTCATTTTTTATTTTTCAATATCAAACCATTCTTCATATTTAAATGAACCAGATCGTTACCTCAAATCAAACAAAACCACTCAAGTAATAATTATAAATTAATGAGTCTAAAACAAGAGCTTGGAAAAGAAGCATTTAAGTGGTAGAAATAAGTTCTTGAATAGTAAGACATGGTCTACTTATTCCAATCAAAATGCTTCATAAATCTGTTTAATATTCACAGGAAAGCAGACAGAAATAAAACCAAGTGTTTTGGTTTGAGCATGTATAAAAGGAAGAAAACATACTGCTGAGGAAAGGGGAATAAACAAAAAGTAATCTATGTCAACTAACAAAAACTGATTTATATTCCCAGTCTGAGGAAATGATCAGAAAGAAACCCAAATAAGATTGTTTGACCTATGCACCACTCATAGCATATGCTTTAAAGAGGGGAAAAGAAATAAAAATGAATGCAATGTATCCCTTATTACCTTCCCTTGCTTTGATATGTCCAGAGAGAAGATGTATGAGATACATTTCTGAGGCTGAATTTTTCACAAACAGTTTGACAAATTAAACAATCACAGAAATATAAGACTTCCACGATCTCAGGTAGAATTCTCCATAAGTGATATATTGTTCTCATTAGAGTTTTAAAAATAGTTTTATGTACAAAAATAGATGCTTAAGAAGACAAAAGAAAACAAAAAATGTTATATAGCAGATTTTTTTCCCCTCTGCCTATGAAGTGAAGCAATAAACCTTTCCCAAGTTTTCTATAAATTTTGTTGCATTCTGAGGGAACAACTTTCAGGAAGACATTCTTGAAGTTGTATTTTCTCCAACATGGTCCAGACTGATATGTGATATTCTTAGATATTAGAAGCAAAAATATTATCTTCCACATTTGACATTTTTGTTTTGCATATGATAGTATTCTTCCAACTTCTTCCACAGGTATAGGTTTAAAAATGAACCAAAAACTCTGAAAAAAGCCTCTATTAATTTCAGTTCCTTCAGTCTGGGGATTAGCAGACTTGTTATTGGAGGGGATATGATTATTTATGCTGGAAAACCTGACCCATTTTTCAGGCTGATTCTACAATCCCTCAGCATGTGTGAAAAGTCATTGCTACCATCTTTGTTAGGTGGTGCAAGAAACCAGGAAAATGATTTCGAGGAAAATGTATTCCTAATTTCAGTAAATTAGAATGAAAGAAATGAAAAATGAATCTGCCCTTTAAATCCCCAATGAGAACAGTTTGTATAGAGTAACAGCATGGTTATTCCCTGTTACAGAAACAAACTTCATCTCAATTGGACCTACATTTGCCAACATGAATTACAGTGCAGCCATTGTAATCTTCGGTCGTCTATTGTTCCAGTAAACTGTGAAGTTCTCTTCAAACCTCTTACAAGATTACAGATAAAAAGGTTGACTTGAAGACAAGCATGAAAAATGTGCATTTCAATCATAAGACCCCCCAAACCAAATTTGTTTGTGGTGGTTTTTTTTGGTATTTTTTTTTTAACTTTGGAAGAACATGTTACACTGGTACCATATTTAGAGTTTCAATTTTCCATTTCAGAAGATGTCACTGTGATATAAAGGTCAAAAATGGCTAAAAAGTGAAAAACATTGATCTTTCTCTCCTAGCATTCATCAAGGGAAAAAAAATCAGGGATCACAAGATTACAAGAAAAGAATGTTTCATTGTCTCCATGATGTAGTTTGTAGAAAATAGTTTTTTTCTAGTGGCCAAGCAAGAACTTTGAATTCAAGAGAGAGAACAATACTGATACATTCCCAATAAATCAACAAGTTGAATATTTTAGTACCCCAGTAGCATAAAGTGAATAATTGATTGATTTGTGTTTCTTGTCCTGCTTAACCTAAAAAAAACATAAGCCCATCAATCATCAGAGGTACTTAGGAAGTGAAACATTTTTCTTTCATTCACTAATGTGTGGGGCTTTTCATTAATATATAATACAAGGCTATATTTAATTAAGTTAATTGCAATTTTACTTTTGATTGCACCTAATTGTATTCCAACACAAAATATCATTCTGACATGAAAATTCAAAATAGTTTAATCATGTCTAAATAATACATTTTGATTTAAATTTGCCCTCCCCACTTTGCTTTATTTTCTTTTTACTTCTTTTTTTTTTTTTTTAAGAAAGCAATGTACTATTAATTATATTCATCTTGGCAAAAATACTTTTCTTTGAAATTTGTATTGAGTTATATATCTGAGACATCTGCAGGTTTCTATGAATACTAGAATCCCAAACACATATAAACTATTGTATCACTTCGTACACCATAGTAACTGTATGAAGTAATGATAATCTACAGGTGTTTATGTTTTGATTTCAGCCCCTCTGTGAATCTTGAGTTTCCTTGAATTGAGTGGATTAGTTTATAACTGCCCACTTTACCTAACATTAACATTGTTCTCTTTCTTCTCTACCAGCCAGCAGAACTGTCCCCTGTGACTGATCACAGACAGATAATATTAACCAAGGAAGACTTCAAATCAAGTCCTTACTACTGAGGACAGTAAAGTTTGGGGAAAATTACTACAATTTAATACTGGACATATTCAGCCTTTCAGAAAGACTTGCCAAACCAAAAGGAAAAGGTGATCAACATGCCCAAGCTGGGAAGGGAAGCCTGTGTGAAGCAAGAGGCAGCATTCACAAACTGTCCAAGTGAAGAAAAAAGAGAAATATGTTCTGACCACAGAAACAGGAAAAACCCACCACAAAGCAAACACAAAGAACCCAAAACAAAACCAAAAAAACCCCCCAAAAAACCACAAACAAACAAAAAACAAAACAAAACCAGGAAAAAAAAATAAACCAAACCCTTAGAGAACTTTCTCTAAGGGAAGTGAAAAGAAAACACTAGAAAGGTCAGTATCATTATGGGATTATTAAGTCCTTTTTAAGGCACAGTGAAGCTCACACACTGTGCATGGCCCTACCCCAAAATGCTAAAAATTTCCAGAGCTCTAAAGCCCAAGGAACAGATTCATAGCTATAAAAGGTGGGAATTTCCACTAAAAGAGGCTCAGCAAAGCCCTGAACGTGCTGCTGGGAGCGGCAGCTGCTGTGGGGTGGTTCTGCCATGGAGAGCTTCTTCCTCACCTTCCAGAGCAGCACTGCAGAGAAAAACTGGAGATCTTATCACTAAAATAGTCATAACTGTAACAGATACTAAAATCATATTTCTACAATTTCTGTCCTCATTTGTTTCCTTTTACTTCACAGTTTTCCTTTAATATTAAGTGTTTTGTCACCTGAATTAATGTTTTCAGGTAAGGGATGTGAAGAGAAATTTGGAGGTCTCAGTTCTAATGCAATCACTTTTCAGCAAACAATTTTATAAGCTTGTTTTCAGGGAGCCTTTAATTCTATGGCTTAGACCTGACCAAGTTTATTAATGACTGTAATTATGCAGATTATAGGTGCTATACCCAAACATATAAGCAGAAACATTTTACAATTACGGCCAAATACAAACCTGCAAAATCCTCTTCCCTGTTATTCTTTAGCATCCCAGCATTCAGCTCTTGTCACTAAGTGCTCTAATCCATGATCAGATCCTGTGAGAGCAATATTGATAGACATTTTCTTTGGCTGTTTAATGACACTTGCATAATTGGAGGCACAGATATTTAAGTGAAGAAGAAAGAATGACTGTCTTCAACTCACTGTTTGCCTTGCACTTTCTAGGGTATGACGTGGTCAGTTCTGCTTGGTTTTGGTGGAATCTGCCCAAGGGTTGCAGAGTTTACAAAACAGCTGCTTTTCTTCTGGATCAGCTGTCTCCCAGCAGAGGAACCAAGTCTGGTTTTAGCTTCACAGACTAGCACTCCGATTAATATTTATTTCTGTATTTTCAAATAACTTCATTCTGCATTTACTCCTGACTCACAATTTCAAACATTTTACTGTGATTCCTTTGTAAAGCTGCTTATATCTGTTACATGAGGAGTATTAGGACTATGAAAAACCCAATTTGTCAGCCTACATCTACTTTTAACACATTCCAGACTGGTTCACCCCCTTCCCCCTTCATTTTTCTCTGGCAAATCCTAATCAGAAAAAGGCCATCCCTAAGGTCTAGAGAGAATATCAGAGTGACAGTGTGACTCAAGGAGATACCTGCACTGAAGATAGCTTCCACATACTAAATCAGCACTAATTCATACTTTCATCACTCTAAGTTGATGAATATTCTCTTAAGAATTTGAATGCCACTGTCAAGTAAATAATGGTAAAAGGGCAGCTATATTTAGAATATCACAAATATATAGCTTCAGAGCTAAGGCTCTGCATTTTACACAATATCAAATAATCAGTAGAATTCTCCTGCATGTTTCAGGCAAACACCACACAGAAGTTAAGAGTGTA
The DNA here is from genome assembly GCA_003676055.1 of Chloebia gouldiae. Taxonomy (NCBI): domain Eukaryota; kingdom Metazoa; phylum Chordata; class Aves; order Passeriformes; family Passeridae; genus Chloebia; species Chloebia gouldiae. Next base: position 12,165,072 of record QUSF01000017.1, on the reverse strand, counting down.
AAAATTTTAAACCATGTCAAGGTTCCCTATAATTTTACAAGCAACATTTAATGATTCTGTTTTCTGAGATTACTAACTTGAACATTTGTGGCTTCTAGCATTCATATTAGGTATTCACAGAAAAAAAAATCACTTTATACCTAATATACCTAAAATGAGAAGCACTGGAGGACTGACTTCTATTTGGTGCTTGGGGGGGGGGAAGTACAAAACACTTGTGAGAGGGGCAGATATACTGATACATGCTGCAGCTGCTCATCTGAAATGTAAAGGCTGAGAAATTGTGCTACAAGGGACAAAAAACCAACAAAACAAAACAAGACAAAAAAAACCCACAAAACCACAAACAACTTCAAGGAGGAAAACACCCATTCTCTGAAAATGTATGAACAGAACAAAAGTACAATTCCTTGTCTAACGTGGATTTTCTTTTGCCTTTATATTTGACATAATTTCTGTAATAGAGTGATGTTTCTGTGCATGTCACATAAACACCCCAGAGTTATTGCTCAAATGATCTCCTCAGAGATATTTGAATGTTGTCTACTTCTCCAGTCAATTGCAGTTCTGATGTTCCACACTGTTACCCCACTTGGATTCCATTAACACCTAATTTACAAGCATAAACCATGTAAATGGTGGGAGCAGATGCAGAAAAATAATTATAATTTCGGCTGAAGTCTTCATTTCCCAACCTAATTCAGTAACAATAAAATTCTCTCTCTAAAGGGTAGACAGGAAGACTTAGGCACACACCCAACTAAATAAATAGTTACAGCCTAGGGCATTTAATTCCTGGAAGCTTCTCATGAATGGAAGAGCAATGTCCAAAATTATGAGACAAGCAATGCAGGGCACTGTTCTCTAGATAAGGATTACAATAGTAAAATGCTTATGGAATAGGAAATTCTTAGTATCTCAAATTAAATTTTTACTCATAGCTTTAAAACACACAATACTTGGATCCAAGGTAAGTTTCCTGGGTGCTAAAGAAACTTTCCATAGGTCCTGCTTCAGTCTACAGATTGATTTTGTGCAAGAACCTGAGGTCACTTATCTCATAAAACCAGCACAAAGCACAGAGAGTTCTGCTGATGGCATCTGGGAAGGAAAGGACAGCGTAAGCTCCCAGGGAGCTCAGCCCTGACCTCTGGAATCACCCTCAAGCAGTTTCCAGAGGAAAACGTTTGGGTGGTGCAACAAATGCTGTCTCATCTGTGTTACCTTTCTTCCGGCAAGAAGCCTGAATTTCTGTAATCCAGAGTTGTACTGACATTTATCCATCCACCCCACATTTTCACCACATCCCTTTGCTTGCCTCTGTCGCGTTTTTTACAGGGCTCACCCAGCACTGCACTGGCCAAGTGCCCAAGTTCACTTTGCTGGGAGAGGAGCTCATGAGTTCCAGTCAGATGAGAGATGTGACTGTGCTAGGTTACTTTGGAATTGTTAACAATGGTCATTGATTATTAGCTAATTAAAAGAACAGAACTAAATTAAATTAGTAAAAACATCTACAAACTTTTAAAGGATTGAACATCTTTATTGTATTCAAAAACTCTTGTGTACTTGCACATTGATTTAATGTATTAATTCATGTGTGTGACTACACTCAGTATTCTTACAAACCATTTGCAAAAAAGTCCTGATAATCATTACCAGGATTCTTATTTGATGACAATGAAAATACACTGAGAATCAGAAAAAAAAAAGTGCTTAAACCATCCCAAATCAATTAATCAACTTAGAAAATAATGTCCTGCTTTTGCTTTTTTCACAGACAGAAATGCTAAATTACTGTTTACATTATTTGTGATACACTATCTATGTAATTTCAACAATAGTGACTTTTATCTATTTCCTAAATTGCAGGGAAAATGAAATATTCAATATTTACTATTTTAGAAATATAATTGCTTACACAAAAGACCTTGTACTCTGTTTCATACTGTTGAAGGTCTTGAGGGGGATATTTAAAACTCTCTGCATTTTTCAAAAGACCCTTTTTGAATTTTAAAAATCTCTCAGGCTAATTCAGGATAAGCAAAGTAAAACACTAAAATTAAAACAGAAGAGAGGATCTGGGTAACATCCATAAAAACATTTGCACACTGAAAGCTTAGAGTCTGCACCTGCAAAATCTCTTGTTCCAAAATAAACAGTATTTATAGGACACTGTGTATGTCACTTGAAACCAGTTTAACCTTTCTAAGGAAACACAAAACTCATAATTCCAGCATTTATATGAGTGTTGACTACTTACTGCTTTGAACAGATTAGACAGAATAACACAGATCAATGAATTAAAGATGATCTCTTTCTTAATGAATTAAAGCTGATCTCTTTTCTAAGAACAATATGAAAAAAAATATTTCTGAAACAAAAAATCCCCAAAATTTGGCTTTTCCAGATCACCATTTTATTCCTGTAACTTTTGGGCCATCTCCCAGTGACACTGTTTGAGCTAACTGGCCAGCACTTAATGAGGTATTGCCTGTGCCCCCAGCTGGCAGGCATGGAAAAGCAGGATCCAGGAGTCTCTAAAAGCAGAGATTTCTTATCCACACAGAGACCACAGAACCTGCAAGCAATGGCAGCACTCAGCCTGACAGCCTTGTGTGACTGCTGTTCTTCATTTCACTGACATCCTCCATCTAACCCTGACATCGTGGAGGGAAGTCAAAACAAGTGCAGCCAGCTTGGATAAAGAGAGAAAACAATCAGAGAATTCAAAGGATTAACCTGAGCACCAATCACCATAGGTACATGAAACACTCCTGTAAGCAGCACACTTGAGCAGAAAAAGAGAACTGTGGCACATCAGTTCTCTTCTGTGACCCAGAGAACCCCGAGCACAAAAGAGAGAGAACTGAGTTGGGACATATGAAATTGAAGTTTTATTCAGAGATGGCCTTGAAAATCAAGCTTTCAACAGCTCAGAAAAGTTAGGTTATCTCTATTTCTCTAATAGAATACATTTTTTGCTACTTATGCAAATCTTCTGTGCATGAAGGTGACTGGTTGAAAATTCAACAAGTGCTAGAAGAGAGCTGTCATCATGATTGGTGGGGAAGTCAGAATTTTGAATATTCACTATTTACAATTTTAAAAATTAGAGTAGGAAAGAAAGATATTGACTGTTGGCTACCAACATGTTAGCATGCACTTTTTCAGAAGATTTTATTCTAGAATAGAATAATCACACACAAAATTAAATCTTAAAAACATTTACAGAGTGTAAAAATTGGTTCCCAGTTCTGTGTTTTCTTTAAATTGAATTTAATTTTGTATCAGCTGAAAAACACACAGCAATGTAATACCATTTCATGGATCCTTAGACAGAGACAAATTATCCTTTATTGATGATATAATTTATTTCATCTTCCTATTATATTTTCTCCTGCCTTCATCTCTCTTCCTTAGTGAATTCTACAAATGTGTTAAAACATCCTTTTTGCTTTAGCTCCTAATATTAACATATCAGAAAAACTTATATTTCTGTAGGGGTTTAACACGGAATATTCTCTTGTTCATGGCATCACTGCTGTCACTTGAATGGACGTTTCTGTTGGGCTCAGGTCCTTCTGCATGCCCCAAATGCTCCCTGGCACGTGTGGGTTGCAGGGAGCTTCCTGGCAGTGCAGAGCTCCTGGGGCACCTGCTGAGAAGGGAAGGGTGCCAGGAGACTTGGACAGGCAACCCCTGAGAGTGGCTTGGACAGAGGGTCAAGCAGAGACCAGAGGGTGAAGGAACCTCTTGGAGGGATATTCAGTTAATTGACTTTAGCTTCTTGGGTTTTTTTGTTTTTGTTTTTTTTTTTCATTTGCCAAAAAAATTAATAGAATCTGAATGAAGGATATTACTTGCATGTCTTAGCTCTTCACTTCTGAACAGAAGGAACTGAATTCTGCTTCACTGACCATACACTGAGATCAGCAGGTTGCCCAATGTTTTGTTTAAAAACAAATAGAAATATTTCTGTATGATTTTGTGTTTAAAGAATTTCGTTACTGACCATGTATTTGAATCCATCTTTAAAAAATCAAGATATTGTATTTAATTGGACAGAATCATAGAATAATTTAGGTTGAAATGACCTTTTGCTCTGTTCTCTCAAGTAGATCAGATTGATCAGGCCATAGTCCAGTCAAGGTCTGAAAATCATCAAGTTTGAAGACACTGCAATGCAGTTGAACAAATCTAATTTTAACCACACTCATGAGGAAAACATTCTTTCATCTAACCAGAATCATGTTGCAGCTTGTGACCATTGCCTCTCATGCTCTCACTGTAAGACTCCAAGGCTATAATTTCATGTTCCAATACTGTCCTATCAAACACTACAGACATCACCAATATCTCCCCTTGCCCTCGTAAGTCTTCAGCCTTAAACTCAGCCCTCTCAGTCTCTGTTCTCCTGCTCACATTAAAGACATTTAACATTACTGATTCTCAAAGGACACTGGGATCACTGGTCACACCTGGCCACCAGTGTTCTCATCACAGCCCTGTGTGCCCAGTCAGTTTTCCACCCTTCTTTTCCATCCACTTCAGCAGTCTGCACCTCTCTGAGCTGACTGAGCTGACTGCAGGAGAAGCTGAAGCCCTGCTGCAGCCCTGGTCCTAAGGAGCCCAAAGTAGATACAGCACTCAAATTGGGATCTCAAAAGTGCAAAATAGAGGGGGAAGATCACTCCTCTGAAGTTGCTGGCTGCACTCTTGGTAATGTGGCACAGTATGGGGTCGGCCTTCCTCGCTGCAATATCATCTCTGTTGTATTATATGATCTCACACAGCCTTTCCAGGGAAGAGCTCCTGCTGAGCATAAAAGACTCAACTATTCTCTCACAGCATTGCTATAGCAATCAGTTTGTTTGATTGTGGCAGTTCTGAACATTCCAGGAGATAGAGAAATATCAGTAATCCAAAAAGAAATTGTGGCTAGAGTAGAGGAGACAATGAAGGCTGCATAATAACCTGCCTTACTTCACCAAACAATTCAAAACATGATTGAATTATTTTTGATACTACAAATAAAAAATTCCTATGATCCCAAAGCTACTCTATGACTGAATGCAACACGGCCTGTTGTTTTAGATACCTGTTACTTACAATAGGGACTATGGTAGTTGTTCTGTGAAAAACTTTTTAATCCCAGTTAATCCTTGTATTGCTCTTCTAACATCCATGTGGTATCAGTCTACTGTAATATTTTGGAAGAGACACTTTAGCACCGTGCTGGAGTGAAATCCATTTTCTGTTAGACTTTCAGTGCTCCATGAAACTGTGTAGATTATTTTGCTGTCTGATAGAAAACAGATTTATGCAATACTATTGCATCATTGGCATCTATACAACAATTGATGTATTCGGTCTTCAATGACTTCAGCAAGAAGCAATAATTCAAGTTTGTGTAAATAATTCTGAGTGGAAAAAGATGCAAGTATTTCTAATACTGACAAAAGGGAACAAATATCAGCTGAAATTGGTTTGGTACATAGTACAATGAATTAATGGGAATTGCCTGAATTATTTAAGTCAACATCAAAGCATCAAAGCATAACTTTTTTTTATTCCAAAATTATATTTCACTCAGACTGTCTTTAATTTGTTTAAAATTAATTTTTACAAACTTACATATTAATACAGCAACTTTGTTTTCAGTAAAGAGAAAGCAGGATGAGAGATAAAGTAAAGATGGAGTAAATATTATGAAGAACTTGTAGGATGAGAGCAGGAAAATCAACTTAACTAAGTCACATAGTTTTTAAAGTAAAACATATGGGTCCGTCTTACCTTTATATCAGATTATTTTTCCCTTTTTCTTCATTTTCCCCAGAGCTTGTTCTTGAATTATTAGCTATGATGATAATAATTGGTAAAAATACCATTTCCCCACCATGGGGACATTACTTATGGTTTTACCGTCCAATATAGGATCAGGGAGAAAAGAACTCATGCTAGGGAAAAAAGCAGGAAAAAAAAATACAACAGAGGGCTCAGGTAGATCCTCCACAATTTGATAATTACATTATTTTCCAATAGAAAGAAGAACATGTCACTGGTAGCTAAAGTTGCAGATGCCTCCTAACAACCTGAAGAAAATGCAAACACACATCAAGGAGCAGAGTTTTATATTTTCTCTCAGTGGTTCCACCTAGTTAATGATTTAAAGAGGAGTTTCAATATGCACGTGCCTCCTCTGAGATACTGCTGGGGTGAGACAGTCACCGTCTGCATCCTCACCCCAGCATCCACTCTTACCACAGTCAGCCATGAACAGGCAACGTTACCAAGTCATATTCCTGAAGGAGAAAGGAAGAGCAAAAACTGGAATAATTTCTTGCTGATTTCAGTCAGTGTTTAAGGTACCTTACATTACACTAGCAAATGCTATGGAGGTTTGCCTAGATGAGAAAGAGCAGGAATTACCCCTCAGTGTCACTTTCTGGAGGCAGAAAGTGCATCTCCCTGATGAGCAGAGCTCATGGATATCAGCACATGCAATGTCATGCATCTCTGCATGGCACAGCACAGCTCACTTCCCTCCTCAATTCCCAGCCTTCGAATGGGATTGGTAGAGATATTTACACCAATTCCTACTGCTCTGAGAAAAAGGATAACTGGCAACATTGTTCTGCTCATTTTCCATTTAGGCCTGAAATATTAATGGCTCACAGACATGGCAGTGGATTGTTAATGGGAGCAAAGTACAGTATTTTGAATAGCCACCTACATATTTAACTCCAGACTACAGAGTCAGAACTTCTTTATGGGTGCTGCTCTTTTGTTATTAAAAATTAATTCCATTTTTATTTAGGTGAAGAGTGCAATGCCATTAGTATTATCTGTATATGGTGTGCCTTTGGGCTGGGGAAAGCAGGAAGGGAGAAAAAGTTAGCTTTAATGAGAATTTTCTCAATATTTTTTCACTAGATGCACTACAGCATGCACACAACGGGTGTGCTCCTGCCCTTCTCAAAATAAAAACATAGCTCTAGTTGGCAAATATATGCCAAATTTCCTCAGAAACATCATCCTAAAGAGAAGTTTTCCAAACTAGCTGCATCCATCTCTAAAACTCAACCAGCCTGGCTTGGCGAAGGCATGAACCTGGATTATCCATGCATTGTTAATTAGTGTGTCATTCAGGGATCACGACTCATCTATTTTCCTGCCATCACTTATTAAGAAATGGTATTTTCATCAGTCCACTAGCTCATAGCTCCTGTACAAAAACTGTTTTCTAGGAACTAAAAATTTCATGCAACAGAATGTTTGACATTGCCAATAGATGGGAGAAATACATTTTTCAAATGCACAATTTCACATACCCATTTAAATATTCTCTTCTGAGAATGACAGTAGCTCTTATCACAAAAGACATGATACAAACCTGGATGCTGGTGAACCAATTATGTGATGTAAACTCCATATTCTGAAACACCAAACCATTAGCTACAAGTGCAAAAGCCGTTCTCTCATGTTTGACATAGTGTAACTCTTCAGGTTTTTTCTTAAAATTAAAAAAAAAAAAGCTCCAAAACAATGAAGAAACCATTAGAAGATGTCACTGAGAGGAAATTCTGGTAGTACAGCTGGAAATTTAAGTTTCAAAGCCACACAGGCGGGAAAGAACACAAATCAAGCCATAAAACCTCAGTGTGTACCCATAGGATCTCATATCCTGCTTTCATTCTCTACTTGACTCAGGACTAAAAGCACATCTCTGGTTTCATTTTATAAGATACTTTTTATTTGTGCTTTTATTTTAAATCTTTTTTTTTTTTTTTCTGAAATTTTACACAATGTGACACAAATTGCACACTGCAGAGAAAACTGTCTGTCTTGGTGAATGAAACCATTTTAATCTCAAGGGCTTTATTATCTGTTAAAATCTATTTAAATATAAGCATTCAATTTTATATTGCTTGACTTTTATAGAGGAGCTGTTTTACTAAAGCAGGATTTTGAAAAGATCATAATAAATACTTGTGACTTTGACATGTAAGATCCAAAAACATGAAGAAAGAATTACCTTAATTTTCAGAGTTATTCACATACACGAAAATATTTCCATAGGCCAGGGACCTCCTAATAGATTTTATTTGTCATGCTAATGCCTTCCTGATATATAATGTGAAACTGTATACACCTTAGAGACACACAAAAAAACCAAGCACCCAGCACTGTTACATTTAAAACTGCTGAAGCAGTTTAACATTTAATTGTATAATTCTATTATTCATCTTATTATTCTTCTTGAAGCATTATTACTTGACTGTTCACAGATTAATGAATACAATATATTCATATATTAGGGAATAAAAAGGATAATCTGGTACACAACTGTTTCATTTCTTTTAAGCATATGGTTCAAAGGCAACTTCACTTGTGTGAAGTTATTAATAAAAACACATGAAATTCTTTTTTTTTTTTTAACATATTGCAGCAAGAGATATCTTTACTGTAACACTTGACCAAATTGCCAGCTCTAGAGTTAAAAGGATTGAAAAACTGAACTTTATACATTAGGTTTTCCGGCGCTGTAGGCTCTTCATGCCTGATGTATGATAAAGAAAAACTAAGATTCTTACAAAAAAGTAAAGAAGCAAATCATTGCAAGGCATTAAATTACATTGAACATTCTTAATGAAACTTCAATCCATCAAATGGCCACTGAAAAATGAGGTAATTACCTACAATAATTTGCATGTTAAGAGCTAATACAATATTACAAAGTAAAGTCCAGTTGCACATTAATTGTGAAAGCAATGCATAATTTACTGATTAATGTTTCATACCTAATATTCTTCCGTGTTCTGTCAGATGCTAAATAACAATATGGCAAATCAATCTACAGTAAAAGTACACTCAGGCAGGGACTGAGCTGAGTCCCCATAAATCCTAATGCAACAATTGCAGCTACAATAGACGAAACGTTGAAATTTATAAAAACAGCTGCTCAAATGGAACTCAAATGATATTTTAAATAATTAAACTTTGCAGTAAAATCATCTAAGACATAACTGTTGATTTTTCACACATGGAAATAAACCTCAGCTTCTTCCAAGAGAGGGACGAGGGGCTGGAGGTGGGGAGGGGCTGAGAGGGGAATGCACGGCCACCCCCACACACATCTGGGTGTCTGTCTGGGCAGCAAAGGCTAAGCACGTCAAAGAAATGATATGTTCAGTCTCTCTAGAGGAGGAATCCTATCCATGCTCCTCTGTCGAGGCAGGAGGGAGAATTCCTCAAGGACTGAAACTCACCTGTCCTGTCAGCCAGAGACAGGGTGTCACAGCTTTGAAAAAGCATCAAGCAAAGGAGTGAAAGAATGACAAAAATAAGGAAAACCAAAAAAAAGCACCATTAATAAATACGGCCAAAATGAGGGTAGCATTAACTGGCAGCAGCAAAAAAAAACAAGTGTGGCCTGGAATTTCTCTCTTCTATAAGAGAAAATGCAATGGCCAGATTTTTGTTAGGCATTAAAATGTAAAAGAATATTTAGAGGACCAAGAGGTCTTTTAATTTTAAGGGGTTTTCTGGGAAAACCATCTGAAAGATTTGACAGGCAAGTTACTAACTTGGTGTCATTCAAACAGAAGAATGTTTCCCAGAACTTGAGGAGAGTCCTTGGGTAAATTCTCAAAGCAGAGCTTTAAGACAGCAAATAATCAGGCACAAAGAGTCAACAGGAAAACACCTAAATAGTCAAAAACCAGACCTACTGACATTATTGGAAGTACTGGCCGCCTACTGAAAGAAGAGTCTTCAAATAAAAAATATTTGACTTTCTCTGGGTGCTGAGGAGTTAGAGATTTTGTGATCCAACAGATGCAGTAAAAAGTTATTGGAAATTTTTTAATGAGCTATGCCACCAATTTAACAATTTAAATGACCTTGAGCTAGGCATGTGAATGAAGTGTGCCACTTCCCTCATTTGTAAAAGAGGTATTATTCTACCTATTTCACAGTGGTATTTGGAAACTTGATTAATTTACAAAAACTGCCTCCAGACTCTTGGAGGAAGGTGACTCTTAATTGATCTCCCTTAAAGCAGACAATTTTGATTAGAATAAAAATGGCACTAAAGCAACTGCAGATTTCTAAAGCCAGACTCCAGGGACAGATTCAATGTGTTTGTTTTTTTTTTTTAATCCTTAACTAAACAATAAATATTTGCTGGGGTGATAGGAATATGTTTTGTTTTAATTTTCCTGCCTACACAAAAGCTATGTGATCAGCTCTTCAGCTGTGAGAGCTGAGATTTCACACTACCCATGTGAAAAGGCACTTCAAAATTTAATTGACCTGACGAGTATATTTCCAACCTTTCCTATAAAACAAAATGTCACCTACTGATGAAAGTAAAAAAAAAGGAACAAAAACCCAAGACCCTAAAACAGGTTGTGTGGTTTAAAGATGTTCTGAGAAATTCAGTGGTAATTTTTTGTATTCCTGTCATCCTGTATTGCCTTCCAATCTCCAGTTGGATGTCTGCAGAATCCTACTGGGAATCTCAGAAACCAGAAAAGCTGAACAGCTCACTGCAGCAGGCAGCAGCAGCTCCAGTTTTACCAACACTTTTCTTATTTTCACCCTTTCTCCAACTCTGAGCTAGTCTTTCTTGGCTGTTTTTTTTGAGGATTGCTCATTGAATTCAGACTTTCGGACCTGGCAGTTCGAATGGGTTTAACCACACTTCTTTTATTTCACTACAGGGTCAATCCAATGGGGCTTTTTTATGGCCCTCATGACAGCAAATGGTTTTCCAACGAAATTTTTAAACAGCAGTGCTGTTTATTAACTACTGTAAACATTTGAACTTTGTACTTAGTTTCAAGATTTTATGGCAAATCCTATTCATGTCAGTGAAGGAGAACACAAATATCCTAAGGCATCAGAAGCAAGAGAAAATGAGAAGAATTACAGTTTATTTTTCTCCTTTCTTACATAAGAAGCAAAATGCTTTCATTTCCCACTGTGGTGTTCTTCGAACAGAAATTTAGAGATGTTCGTTTTTATTGTCCTGGGAAAATTCAGCTTTCACAACCAAGTTTGTATGACAAGATTATTATGATAATTATGTAACATTTTGTGGAAAGTTGCTTCAGAGAAATTTCTGTAGGATACTAAAAGAATTTATGTGTACTATGCCATACCTTAAACTCCAATGAGTCTGGAATTGATTGATGTAAACACATGCTTTCAATACTCACAGAAGTAGAAAAAAATCCCAAGCAGTTTTAAACACAACAGGAAAATCAGAAATTTCTCACCTAATGAAGTTTCAAGCATCTCCATCACATGCATATTTTAAGAGCCTCTGTCATTGGTGGCTAATTTTTTCCTTTTGATTGAGCATATGCAATTTTTCTCACCATTCTCTTTATCTTTCTTTATTCACCATTAGCTAATATACTTTGATTTAATAACCCATATTGCCTATTCTTAAGAGAAGTTCCATGAGCACCAGAAAGAAAAAAGACCCATTTTGTAGATAATGTGTGTCATAGTGTATGATCTAAATAAACTTTTCCACATAGAACATCCTCACTTATCTTCTTAATTGCAAGTAATGTGAAAGTATATTCTATTTATCTTCAAAGGAAAGAGAATTCACTAAGCTGTTCACTCTGCAATTCATGGAAAAGGAAATGTGAAATATACAACTAACTGAGAGAAAGTAGCAGGGGGAAAAAAGAACTCCACTTGACTGGCAACTATCTACAAAAAATATTATTCTATTACTATAGGTACTCACACTGAAACTGATCTTGTAGTAGTTTCTCACAATTGTTTTTGCAGTAAATGAAGATTTCACACAAAAAAAAATAGATGGAAATGTAAAAGATAACACTAGAAAAACCAATACTTACATGTATTCAGAATCTGGTCCTATAAAGACGATACTTTGCAAAGAACTCTTAATAGAGCAAGCAGTGATATTACTCAGAAAGTCAATAATTACTCATCAGTACTTATGTAGAGAATGGAATGGGTACTTTGGGAACCAGTACGAGATACATTCCAAAGTAAATCTTTCCATTTTCACAACCAGCAGGTATTGCCTGCTGTCACTGTAAATATACTTGTGCCTGACCATCAGCCACACAGATAAAGTGTAAAGGTACTTTTCCTTTTTATCATCTCTCTAGTTATAGTCTTGTCTAGTCACCAATTATTCAGCAGCCTACACAGAAACTGTGAGGCTAGAAGCAGCAGTCACTTGCAAATTATCTTAGTTATAGAAAAAATTGGATTGCCTTTTTTTCTTTTGGTACAGCCACACTTACCTTCCTGAGTTACAATAAATACCAAAACCCCATAGAGTATTTCAATGTTTTATTTTTTAACCAGGCAATATATGCAACAGTCTTTATATAAATACACATATTCGCATCTATGTACATTTATATATCAATATAAAGAAATCAACTTTCTAATGCCAGCCTAGAACAGACCCAAATGAGATAGCTAACCTTACATTTACTAGGTAAAAAAAAAAAAAAAAAAAAACCAAAAAAGGCAAAGATAGAATTTGAAACCCTTGGGATTTTTAATTTGATTATAGAGTAACACTTGACAGTGATTAAATGGCTGGACTGCACCTCAGGCTGGCTACGTGTCATTTGCTACTGGGCCCCCTTTCACATCATCCATTTATTTTTATTCCAGTGTCTCATCTCACCTCCTTGACTGGTGTGTGTTTCCCTCAGCCTTTCAGAAGCTCAGCCGAATGCAATGAGTCTATCTGGTCCTTTTCAGACCCAGAGGCAGAGCTGGGCAGGTTCAGGGGGAGCCAGACAATGCACACATGCTCCAGCCCCTGCTGAAGCACTGTCTCAATGAGCAGATTCCAGGTGCATACAAAAAAGCCTAAAAGGGGAAAAGGCCTACATAAACAAAACCCCTCACCATTCCTGAAAGCTGACTTTACCCCTGTGATATCCACATGAAAAATTTCAAGCCCTATTTCCAGAGAAGGATTCTTCCCCGGCAGCCGCCACCTCCCTCCCTGTGCTCTGTCACCTTCTTCAGCCTGGTCAGCAAAATATTAATTTAAACTCAAGTTCAGTATGCTCTAACACAATGCACCTGTTTCAAGTAAGCAGCTCTGATGTGATGCACTCTTATTGCACAAAAGTGTGTCATGTTGTGCCAGAAATTAATCAAAGACAAACTAAATAACCCCCTTGTGCTCCTCAGAAACTGAAGACAGTCAGATTCCTTCCCATCCAACAGACTTTGAACTATCAATTGCTGTATTAAAAGTGCACTGAATTTCTGTATTTTTATTCCTGTTATTATTATGATTTGTTTAAGGATCAAGCAGACCCTTAATTTTAGTCAAAGCAAGATACTTAATATTTTTTATTAAAACCTTGTAATGGTTATAAGAGTATGTACTTTCCTATGGAAAGTACAGTTTCTTGAGCATTCACTACCACTATCAGAATACAGTTCATTAAAATATGTTTTGTCGATGACAAAACCCATAGTTTTAGCTTAGTTGTGAGAGTAACACAGATGATAATGGAGACTACAAGTCCTTAAACACAAGGGACTCTCTGCTACTGCAGTTCTGGTTTAGCCTGAATCATCTGTTGATGGTTTTATCTGCTGCTACAGAAACACTCAAAATTTCTACTTGACTCTGCATATAACTTAACTATGAACCTATGGTAACAACATGTGACACATTTTGTAGTAAAGTACAAGAGAAGATTAACCTAGAATTAACCTATTATTCTCCATTAAGAAATAATTTAAAACAAGCTTTGCAGATTTCTCTAGCACTTTTCTAGCCATTTTCTAACACTTTCCAGCTGTACAGCTTGAAAACTAAATTTCATCAAATAAGGGACACAGTACTAGAATCTGACAAAAAACCAACCTTAGGGTAAATATTGCTTTAATTGTAATGTTTATATTTGTTCTGACTTTGAAACGATTTTCAGTCTATTCCATTTTAAAGAAACAAACTCAAATGTCAATGTCATTTCTGTACAACAATAGGAATTAATGGACTCCAAGTTTCTAGCAGGGATATTTTGATAAAAGCACTGTTATGAAAAGAAAGGAGTAATAATGATAAAAGCATTTGACACATTTTTTTTAAACTCTGGGTCAAAATCCTTCTGAGGTGCAAAAAGCCTTCAAGGAACAGAAGACAACAAAAGAATAAGAATAAGCATGAGCATGAACTGTAGGATCACACACATTCTTGCAGTTTTCTATCCCATCTCTTGCTTTCCCCTTATCCATTCTTTTCACTCTACACCACCTGATCATTATTATTCCCCCAGCTGGGGGAAGTTTCAATGACAGCTGATGTGCAAGGTTTAAATGCTGTCTCCCCTCCACTCTGGCACATAGGCTTGTCCTGGCTCACATTTATTTTCAGGAGGTTTGCAAGAACAAATTAAAAATTACTTGAAAGGGCTTAAAAATGGAAGAAGAAGTCATTGAGGCACTGACATTGAAAACACTGTGATCAACCCTAGTATTTACAGGAGAAGAGAGATTAAAACATAAGTATTATGATTCTTAGACACAGCTCTGTCTTGCAGATTTACACTCTGGAACAATCATTCTCACTTTATTTCGGTCTGATCCAATTTACAGGAAAGCTGCAGGCAACATCCTGACAAATTCAGCAGCACAGCCGTGTCTGCAGATGAATATACATGCACATAACACCTTATACTTCAGCATTTTTAAACTGGACTTGAAAAGTAAATGACACTTTGTACTGAAGCAATGAAAATGTATTTCTACCTCTGTAATTTGACTGCAATAAAAGTTCTGAAACCTTTGTCTATCTTCTTTACTTCTACTGTACCTGAGAACAAACGAGTTCAGTTTCATACTGCTTTGGTTGCTCAGATCAAGCACATTTTGAACCAGAGCATTGCTCTTTTTTCCAGCATACCATTTTCCAGAATCTAGACAGACAGACAATTTAGAACAGAAAGTGACAAAATTTCCTGGATATTGGCAATCCCAAACCACAGTGGCTGCAGAAAATTCTGGCTGGTAATCTTTGAGGTCTAAACTATTCACACATTTAGAAAAATATCTTTCGTATGAGCCACCTGATTTATGGGCTCTTCCACACTTCCCCAGGTCTTCCAAATTGTGATGAGCAGTCAGATGTCTGAATACAACAATGTGCACCTCAGTCACACCCACCAAACTGCAGACACAGTAACAAAAATCTCACTGGCACACCCTGATAACTGCAGCCCATTGTAGTAGCAAGAATGCATAGGTTAAATATGTAAAGATCAAGAGCCTTTTTCACTTTCTTCTGATTCCATCCATTAAAGAGATTTCATAGCTAGAATGAGCCATATATTCTTCTGCAGATGTGAAAATCATTGGGTCCTTTACATGTACTTGATTTGGATTTACAATAGTTATTTAAATGCCTCAAAATATCAAGGAAACAGCACTGTGCTTTTATCCATTATTCCTATTGATTTTTCTGTTCCTTGATTTCCAGCAAAACCCTTAAAATCAGATTTTTCATGGTCTCTTGCTTTCAAAACCCCCACAACTGAAAAAGATATTTATTCATCATACCTCAAAAATAATTGAGAGAGAAAGGGAGGGTACAGGGGGTGTGGAGCAAAAAACTGGTCTCACACACTCTCATAGTAGCTCTAAAGAAATTTGACATTATTTTCTCTGAGGATTTCTAAAATCACAAATACATAAAATAAGAGGGAGGAAAAAGGATTAAACAAAACCAACCAACCAACGCAGAAAATTTTGTGTATAGCTGACCAGAAACATTTGGCACTAATAAAAGGTTTTTTAACTGCCTTTATTAACTTTTGCTTATATGCAATGACCTTACTTCAAGTGATTTCATAGACAGCAAGGTACTTTTAGTCATAAACAATATTTTGATATAAACCACCTTCCACTTTACTAAAACAGAGCCCCAGCAAGTGAAAACCTGGTGTCAACTTGATGCCACCATCTGTATTAGTGCAATAAAATGGTATAACTATTGCATATGAGAGGGATTTTAGATGTGCAAACCTGCCAGTCAAAAATCTACTGTCATATTTCATCCACTATCAGAGCTGACATACAATACACAAATCTCTATAGACACACAGGCAAAAACTCACATGTTCAAAACATTTTTTTTCTCCTTGTGAGAAAATTTGTCACTACATAATTAAAGATAAAATCAAGGATTGAAAGCAACAGGCCAGGTGTTGGTCTCCTGTGCCAGGGCGGTGCAGGAATGCCACTCCAAACCAAGAGGGCAGGGAAAGCTCTTACAAGTTCAGGTGGATGTCCCTAAAGCCACACAGCCATGTCCATTACAGCTTCCAAAGCAGACAGGCACAGCACCAAAGCTGACATTACAAACTGCCTTTGTGAGGAAATTCAGTGACACAGAAAAGTATATTTGACAAGTACACAGTGAGTTCTGCTAAGAAATGTGTAGCTCTGTGTGTGTCTGTGTGGTGTCAGGGTTTATTTCTTTCTTGAGGGGGATGCTTTTTTCTTTGTATTTCCAGAAAGATAAATAGATAGAGAGGGGATGAGTATATACTGATACAATTTCTGTGTTTCTAACCTCAATTTCTATGCAGCTACATTCCCCCAGTACTGAACAAGGTGTTTGTTGCTTCAGCTTGCCCTGAGCAGTACACCCAGCTTTGCTCTGGGGAGCAGAATCCAGTTGCTCCTCAGTTATCCTAATGTCACTTTCCACTATCATCACTGTAAAACGAGGCCTTTAAGAAAGCTGAAATTACATTTATGTTCACTGTAAAATGTATTCCAGAGATTCCCAAAATAATTTTCACACGAGTAAGAATGAGAGCTGGTTTGCCCACTGGTGAGCCTCGTGCCAGGGCCAGCTGACATCACTGGAACAAGGCTGAGGGCTGCTACTGGTAAATGTTAAAACTGTGTGGAAATCTTCTTTCTTAATATGTTTCTGTCATCATGGAATGAGAGATGGAACTGTACATTACTCCTTAGGTAGATACATAGCATGCAATGGACAAAGAGTGAGGCTCGTCAAGAGATAAAGTTACAAAAATCAGGGTGGGTAAATGCTGCATTTTAGAAAAGTTTGTCTCCCAGGTAAAATATGTGGTATAATGAGGAAAGATTTTTGGGTTTTGTATGCATGCATAAGTCCTAAATGCAGGATTTATCATTTGCTAAATCGCACTCATTTTTCTGCATTTTGCCAGCAGTTGCATCAATTGTCACATAACTGCCCTAAATAATGTGTTCTCTTCCCTGCTGTATTAAACTATTTCTATCAAGGCTAATGATTTTCTGATTTCCACATGCCAGTGAGCTTGGCAGTAACAAACGATGTCCCTCTTTTGCATGTTGCAAGTAGCTTAAATTATATTTTACGTACCCATTTAAAGGCTCATTAGTTAAGTTAATATCCTTGCTATTCAGGAGGATCAAGCATTTTAATAAAGGATAGTCTCACTATACATCCCCTGCTAGAGCTGAGTACACTTTTGGCAGCCTTGGCTTGTTAAACTCACACTCACTGCATATGGATAGGCTGTAGAAACCCCAGGATCTATTGTGTCCTCACCTATCGTGACTTACTCTGAGGTTGCTGTTGCTCCTCAGCTGAGGAACTACTGTATTTCAAAACAGAACTCCAAATTTTTCATTTTGTTACTTCTAAAACATTTTATAAACATAATAATACAAAGCAACAGTGAAGAAAAACTTGTGTCAGACTAGGACGCCACTGAAGGCAAACATCAGTCACAAATGGACACATTTATAGACAGGGGCTTCCAAAGTCAAAATTGTGCCCCACGTTCATGGGTGCATTTCCCTAAATTGTGTCCCGGGGCCTTTGAGGACGTGCATTATCCAAGGCAGTGCATTACAGCAGGCAGCAAACTGCACTGCAATAGTTACATGATGTAAGCATTGACAAAATAAGCATTCTAAAATTGGGATCTATTTATTTCCATTGCAGCAGTTTCATGGGACATGGAATTACCTCTCATCTGAAATGAATAGCTTCTAACATACTTAGTGACAATGAAATATAAGGAGGGCATTTTGGAGGCTTACACAAAGCAAATACAGCAAAATAAATTTTCTCACTCATCTAAACTGAAAAGAATTTCATTCAGGTTCAGAAAAAAAATATTTTATTTAACACTAAAACCTCCTTTAAGCCACTTTTATATATATAACTTATGCAAATATTTTAAAAGGAAAATAAAAAGACTTCCAGATTTTATAAGACTGTTTTTTTTTTAATTTTTTAAATTCAAGTTTTCAGGGTTCATAACAGCTTAAAAGCTAAATTGTTTTGCTCTATAAATAGACAATTTCTTCTCCTTTCCCACCATTATCTGCACGCTCCCTCTGTTAATTATAAAGGAAAAAAGGGAGAGGGCTGGCTGGTAGGGGCTGAGTGAATGTACAGAAGGAAATGGTATAAGCAAATGTTCTCTAAAAAGTCAAATGCAGGAAGGAATTTCCTTCCCTGTGGCAACACAACATAGGAGCAAAAAGTTTTGCTCCAGCAGAGAACTTTCTGATTCTCAGAAGACACTTTTCGTGTTTTGGGGTCTAATTATGAGGTTTTTATTTGCCAACTATCTTGTATCTCAATACATAGATCTTGTACATTTTTAAGATTAAAAAGAACCAAACCAAAACCTGAGAACAACAAACTTTTTGAGATAACAGGGCTAAAAGAGACCATGTTTCCGTGTGAGCCACCACTCAGCTGCAAAAGGAGCTGCTGTAGCTTCTGGTGGCTACTGGTTTTTATTATGATGTTGACTATTTATAATTTTGGCAAAAAGAAAACATTTGTGCTGAACTTTCCAGCAGTTCCTGCCACCTGTTTTCTTTGTCTGTCATGCTCACAGTGGTCGCATTTTTGTCACTTCCACAGTAGGTAGGTAAGCAGGCAGGATTGTGTAGCTCGACCAAGTCAGGTCCCAGAAATATTTCAAGGGATTTTAGTGCTGTGCTTCCCCAGCATCTTAATTCTCAGCTGTGCTGCTTCTGGCACAGGGCAGGGCCCCAGCAGTGTGCACAGGGAGAGACCCTGTCTCACCACACTCTCTGAAACACAACAGAACACAGAGCAGATTGCAGCCGTCCTCCAAGGCAGGGGCAAGAAATGGAGAGGTTGGTGAACCATTGACAATTTTGCCATTTATCAATTTTGCAGTTCCATGCTGTCTGGTACACTTTTACCAATTAGCATCTGATTTCAGTTTATTGTAAAAATATAAGCTTAGGTCACCAATACACTGTGACGTACTTTCAATATGTATTCAAGCTATAAAGCACTTAAGTAAAATTAAAATTTTCACTGAAGAAAAATAAAACTTAAAATTCGACTTAAAAAAGAATTGATATGACTCAAATATATCTTAGTAAACATACAACCAAGAATGTCAGTGGAATCTCCCTCCCATTCATAAGACTGATTTTCTTGGTGAGTGCACAAAATAGCTAAAGCAGTCTCTTAAATATTTACCCATCATTAAGTGACCTTAATCTATTATTGGACAATTGCTGATTTGTGACAAGGAGCAGCATCCTGCTCATACTCTCTGTGCAAAGTTTGACAGCATCTCTAAAATACCTCTTGCTGACAGCTTATCTCCCTCACCTCACACCCCCCCTATTTCTTACAGAAATTATTTAAATATTGTAACAATGTACAGACTTGTAATAGGACCTGAACAACATACAGCCCCTAAATATTAAGGAAAGATCGTTAACTGACATGGTTAATCTCTGAAGGACTTGATCAGGAACAGAGGATAGAACAGTGAATTTTAGCAGGTGTTGTGGTTTAACCCCTGCAGCCACTCCCTGACTCCTCCCTGGCGGGCTGGGGGAGAACTGGGAAAGGTGAAACCTGGGGCTGGGATGAGCTCGAGCCTCACGAGAGCCCAGCAGGGCACTGGGTGCAGCTCACACAGCACAAAGCTCCTCACCAGCCAGAACACCCCAAGAGAACAAAACCTCAAACCCCATATGAGTAACTGATCACAGAAACACCAGAACTGATTCAAAAACGCTCTAACTAGGATATCGCTTATCGCTCCCATCTCTGGCCCAGATGATGCTTTACTCTTTCCAGCACAGTCTCAAAAGCAATGAAACACAGGATTTAGAAACCAGCCATCACTGCACTTTAGGGTTTTTTTCCCACAGAATACTCCCCACATTTTCAAATATTCAGGAAAATAACAAATTAATTCATTTAATGGTATCAAATGAATCCCATTACTCTGCACTGCTTTGAAGTATTTCTGAATTTAAAATGCAAATTAAATCTGAAGATTTTTTCAGTTTATTCACAAAAAGATATATCCAGTCTACAAGAAAGTCAAGTTAGCATGCCTATCTTCCAGTATTACTCAAATCTTGAATTAAATGTTTGAAATTAAGAAAACATTGGTTCCCTTAGGTATAAGCCACCAGCTTTTCTTTTCTGTCAAGTAGCCACAATAAAAGGAAAGCCTTGTTAAATCATTATGCTGTAAGCATAGCATGCTTCTCACTACTGATTTCTTAGCACTATAACTCTTATAAAGAGATAATATTAAACACAAGATGTGTTCTTCCTAGACACCAAGGAACAACTGCATCCTTGTGTGATTTTTGGAGGGTCTTTTTAAGTTAATTGAGATGAACTTAAGTTTTCATATGCATTATCAGACCTTTCATTCTTTACATACCTTGCTTAGACCTAAATTAATTCAGGTTTTCCACTACTGGTATAGTATTGGTAAATGCCTTGTAAACATCACATTGCTGTTTTAACTATGCCATAGGTACTGCCACAGATATCAAGACTGTGGTTCAAATTCTAGTAAGAATTTACCAATCTAAGTTCTTGAAAAGGATAGAAACACACCCACAATCTCACTGTCAGCACTCCCCTCTTTGGTGCCCTTGGCTTGGAGTTTTACCAAGAAGGTTGCTGCTGGACTTGCCTGTTCCTGCCTATGACATCTTGACCCAGAACATTTTTAGGGCTGTGTTTAACAGAGTTCAGACTGGCTCTGCTGATGAGCCAGTGCAGGTTGCTGCACTTTTATGCAGGGCCCTTGGTCCCCCTGCTCCCTCCAGCATCACGGGGCCGATTTGATGAACCGTGCAAGGGCTGCAATCTCTGATGTCAGGGGAAGGTTCCTGTCTGACAGCCAGGATCACTGCTGCCATCCCACCCACCCCACCTGGGCTGGGCTCGAGGCCCCTTCGCAGGGACAGCCCCAGTGAGGCCGTGGATGCTCTGCTCCCCTCCCTGCACACAGTCAGTCATAACAGCGTCTCAGATCCTTACAACAATTTAATCATGGTGCAACAAGAAAATAACAGCTCAAGCCTCTGAGGAGGGACCCAGAACAAAGAAACCCCTGGGATTTTATACCCTTCAAGTCTAAGCATGGCATAGTCTGTGGGTCCTTGTATCCTGCCATGGATCCTACACCTCCAGGTGTCCCTCACCTGCACAGGTCCCTGAGCCCTCAGTTGTGCAAAGGTCAGCAGGTCACAGCCTCTTCTCTGGGGCTTTTGCCACCCAGAGCTAAATCTGCAGCTGCCACTGCAGCGTCACCCAGAGCCACCTGCACCAAACAAACCCCCAGCCTTTAACTGGCTAATTGAGAGAGGCTGTGGCTGCCCCTCCCTAGAAGTGTTCAAGGCCAGGCTGGAGAAGGATCTAGCAAAAAGATTCTGCCCATGGCAGGAATGTTGGAACTAGCTGATCTTCAAGGTCCTTCCCAACACAAACCATTCTGTGACTCTGTGATTCTAATTCCCCAGTTCAGGAAGGTTCTGCCATTTTTATTCTAGCAAGTTAACCTGTCCTTCAGTCAGCTCTGAAAGCTCTCAGCATTTTCGCTTTTCTTGACAGCTTCAAAAACTTGAGCAGTAATTCCCCAGAGTCCTATCACTGAAGAGCCCCTTTGCCTCCCTCTATTTACTTAGGTCAAAACAATAATTCTTTCAGTACTTGTTTTAATCAAGGGCAAATCAGATTCCAAGCAAGATACACCAGTCAGAGGTTGTTGTCACTGATTGTTTTGAATGTAAATGAATACAAAATGTATTTATTATGGACACAAGGCACTTGAAAAACTATTAGCATTTTCCAAAATGTTCTTAGGTGGCATACAATGTTTACCTCCAAATGGAGGAAATAGAATGAAAGATTTTTATTTTCCTTTTGGCCTCAGAAATGAACAAAGCTAGTGCACAGAAATGGTAATAAGGAGTTATCATAACCTGAGGGAGCCTATTAAATTTCAATTAAGAGTATAAACTTCAGGCTATAGAACTGAAAGGGACAAACATCCCTTCAGACCAGAATGAAAGGCATCTTCAAAAATCAGATCCTAAAGGATTAGATAGATTAAATCCTTGCATAAGCTTAAAAATCCCAATTCACAATCAGCAGAAAATAGAGCTAGTCTAATTTATTCATGGTGTATTTTATTGTATTCAACAGAGTAGAACATTATATTTTTCTATGTTGAGTTATAACCCCCTACTCATAGAGGTAGCTTTTGATTTCAGTTTCATTGCCTTGGGCGAACATGGCTGAGGGCCCACAAGGCTGTGTCAGATGCTGATTGATTCATTTGAAACTGGAAGATAATAGAAACTGCTCAAACTGACTGCAAGAAAAAGAAATGTGAATGGGGACATTAGGCAAATTACAAAGCAGCTTTGTAATCTTAATTTTAAGAATTACTCTAACATGAGAAACATAAGGATTTTAATTCAAAATTTCAATATGAGCTTACTAGTGTCCATTACAACTTATCTGTTGGATGACATTCTTTAAATGTTGGGAAGATTAGAGATTATATGAAGCCTATAAAACTGAAAGTTAAAAAGGCATGTTCTAGACATTCATTTATCATTTATTCATTCAAGAAGCTCAATTCCTTTGGTGATTAGCATGGGTTTCCCAAAGAGCAGAGGGACCTTATTTAACACGTTATGTTCTTAGTCTTTTTAGTAAGATATTGCTGATTTAAGCCATCCATGTTTAGATGAGGGCAGCAGAAGGGGAGCAAATAAAGTCTGGAGTACAGACAAGGCACTATCTTTTTTTTTTTTGAATTCTGTTAAATTATAGATTTCTGCTCTGAAGACTTTGTTTAACTTGACAGATAATGCATACACCACAATGAAAGGTGAGCAATAGACATGAGATAAAATGTACATTGTCTTTTATGACAGCTTATTACCTAGGACTCCATTATTTGGAGAACAAATTTAAAATAAAAACTTACATTTTTAACTGAAATAAATACTTATACAGAAAACATAAAAATTACTTATAAGTTGAAGCTGCTGACACGATTATTCATACTTGTCTTACAGCTGAAAAGTAACATGAATATTGATAGGAATAGCATCTGCCATGCAGATACTCAGAAATAATACTACTCACTGCAGATTCCCAAATTTGTCTTACCCTGAGTCCCCCTGCAATTCTTGAAGAGTAGAATGCGTAGAATGATAATAAAGCATTAATGGAGACAAGGAAATTTCTCTTCAGACAAATAAATGAACACAAATGTTCATTTCTTTTGGCTTTCCTATTAATAAGGGGTAATGTACATAGGCTCCTTCTCTGTGCCATGGTTGAGGGCAGCTCACACCCCAAGCACAGGGAACTCTCAGATTCCTTGGCTTTCCCTGGGGAAAGTTTTGCAGTCTTGGACCAAGCAAAATCAGTCTGTTAATTCTTGCTAAGCCATTTTCACTCACTGATGATTATCACAAAGTTTGGGTTGGATGGGCCCTTAAAGACCACCTCATTCTAATCCCAAGGCAGGGACACCTTCCACTAGACCAGGGTAACCCCATCCAACCTGGCCAGGGACACTTCCAGGAATGGGGCAGCCACAGCTTCCCTGGCTCACCTGTGCCACAGCCTCACCCCCTCACACAGAAGAATATCTTCCTTGTATCTATTCCTGTTTAACCTCTTGGCCTATAAAGTTTCTGTTTGACACTGCCAGTCCCCTGAGCTACATGGGCCTGGATGAACAGCATCATATTTCAGATCCTGACTGATTGCTAAGTCAGAAACCATCTGCAGACTTTGTGCACACTAGAGTGCACACTTAACTCCATAGTTTTCTTTCCTGAGAACATTTCTGTACTGTTAAGATAGTTTAAGATACTTTTTTTAAGGTTTAGTGGTTTTTATTTTAAATTCAGATGTCCAAGTTCTTTTAAACTATATTTCAAGTGTTGTCCTTCGTTCTTTTTAGCAATTGCCAATGTACAGCCACCTCCTTTCTCTCCTTTGCTCTGCAATTGAGGTATCACTATTAATTTTTCTTTTCTATTAGCTAATACAACTGCAGTAACATAGGCAATTATGTTTACGCTTCTTATCTGTTCTATGACTCTCTTGCTTCACTGCCATAGAAAGAGCACTTGAACATTTCCATGGGAAAAAACATATGCAGGTGAATAGATCTAAAGAATTTATGGAGATTTTTTGTCACTATTTTTTACACATTTACAATATCTTTATGTGTAACACTACACATAGTTAAGATACATTAAGCCAACACCTACTTAGCATATATTACTTTGTTATACTGTGCTTGAACACAAATATGAAAAATTGCCTTCTAGACACATTATAAGTAATGCTTAAATTTTTTTTACACCCCACTGGTGTCTGAATATCCTATGGTATTAAACACAGCACTGTAGCTATGCCCTGACAACTTACAAATTGAAGTGCAAGGTCCTTTTGCTGCACTTTCAGCAGAGGGAAAAGCACACTCCAGATTCTCAAACAAGCAGTAGAAATACTCTGCCCTCTGGCCCTTGCTCAGGAGCTACAGCCTGAAGGCCAAAAAACAGCCATAAAAGCTAATTCTGAAAAAAAAAACCTACTTTCCTGGAGCCATAGTCCCATAACCCATATGGGAAATTATTTGTAACTATGGTTGACTTTGAATTTGTGCAAATGCACCTCCAGCCTGTGAGCTGAGAAACAACAGAGCAGCCCATGGTTTCTAGCTCCTTATGCCAATTATACCCACCATTACCCAAGGACAAGATGAAAAATAAGAACTGCAGGCACCAAAAATAAGCCAAACATTGAATTTGAATGGTGCTCTGTGATTCACAACCTTGATCTTACAAATGTTTTCATGGAATCATTTTAGCCATTGCAGTCATACTTCATTATTTTAACTCTCCTATAATGTCTTGTAAGGGCATGATTTTTCTATGCATGTTGGTGTAAAAGCCCCACCATTTGATTAATAAAAAAATCTAGGAACTTCTGAGTCAATGACAGCATGTCCCATTATTTGTGTCATTTTAAGCTATTCATACAATTATACATTAGCATTAGTAAAAAGGAAAACACAATTCATAACTGAAGGAGACAACAGTAACCAGTGATTTAATTTAGTTTTCTGAAGAGCTTATTCCATACTTTGAGATTAGTGAGGATTCACTGCTTCCATGGACACAAACTTTTCTCCTGCTGGGGAATTTTCCAATGTACCAGAAATAAAACACCTGTTAGTGATGATCTTATTTTCAAAATTTGGGTGATCTTTAAATCCTCCTTTTGCTTGCCCTGTATAATTAGGGAATGGAGAGGCAGCGGGCAGGCTTAAGTAAGACAAAGTGGTAGAGCTGCAGGCAATTTCTGTAAGGCCTCCCAGTGCAAAAAGGGAAATGTTAAATAGGTAGGATGCAAAAGTAATGAAAATTCTGTAAGGATGACTCTGAAATATACCAATGTACATTTATCTTGGGGAGGGATGAATCAGGGCTTGGAAAGTCTGCATGCAAAAGTGAGAAGCAGAAAAGGTACCTGAGCATTAAACAACAGCTTATTTATGTCTTGTTCTCTCACATAAAGCATTGACTTGAAACATCTCAAGAATTTTGATAGAAGCAACTGAACCTGAGTAAGAGTTGGTGATGCTGTGCTGTGCAAGATGGAGGCAGCAGTGAGGATTGCCAGGCCCGGGTTACTTTTAGCTCAGGGAATCTCCAGGCTGAGTTTCATTCATTTCACAACAGAGACGTGTCTGGACAACGCATTGGCTATTTCTGATGAAATCTTTATTCTGAATATATGAATACACCTACAGAAATTATGGACAGAAAGGAGACTATAAAGTGCCCAAGTGATGGCCATAATTACACAAAAACAATGTATTATTAAAAAATCCCAAGCAAATCCCTTTATGCACTTGCACCATAGTACTTAAAGAACTTCAGCACAGAAATGCTACTTTCCACACACCTCATCTAAATGGTAGCTATGTTATGCAGAAATCCTCTGCACAGCTATTAGATATTTAAATTCTCCTGTCTATCAGATGCCTACTCCTTGAGTCAACTTCCATAGTTTAAATACTACTTTGTTCATTTGTAAAACTTGAACTGCATAGCTAAGTGCTGAGTAGAACTAAAATACAAATAATAATGAGGGGTAAACAAATTCCAAAGTTCTTTTCTTGCATGGCAAAGGGCAGAGTGCTGGATTAAACTGACAAATCTCATCCCTAATACCATTTCTCTCTATCCCACTTATAATTCTACCAGTATTGATAGAGACAGCATCTTGAATGACATGCTTATCAGAGAGATTATGTAGTATCTGTGAACCTTTCTGCTGAAGGGCAAATGTCACCATGAGCTATTATTTGCATAATACATGAGGAAATAAAAAAAATTAGAGCTTCTTCAATCATTTATATAAACTGATTTTTTTTTGCTGCATTTTGTGTTTTGACTTAAATGTTTAAACATCTAGCTTAAATGGTCATAAGCATTAATCACTGTGCAATTAACACCTGTTCTTGTATTCAACCATAACTACTGTCAATTAGAAATGCTGTGGTAGTAGTAAGCAACAATGTTGTCAATTAAAATCTTTGTAGGTTTTGTAATACAATAAAGCTGAAGATTTTAATTAACACGGAGATTCCTAAAAAATTGAAAGGGGATCTCTCACTTCATTTATACCTACTAATATCTGTCCACATGGCAAAAGCTCCAAGGAAACACTACAAAGCTGAAAAACCGGAAAACCAAACAGCCTTGAGATGTGACAGCCTAAAAAAACTCTATGAAAAAAAAAAATCTGTTTGATATAACGTACAGAAGTAGTTTCAAACCAGGATTATACGGCAAGATTTTCAACCCAAACCTGACTAAAATAGAAGATTGTATGTAAATGTGTGCAAATTGGTAAATGAAAGCTCTGGTGCATTTGCAGAGACTCTCTAAACCACAGTCTGGGCAATTTATAGCTGTAAATTATCAGTCTGTTCTACTCAGTGCGAGCTGCTGCAGGGAGCAGGAAAAGGGATGACTTTGACCCTCCTTTTCGACTTCCTTCCTGGATAATTCTTGTGATGAATATTAGATTTTAGCTCCATTCGTTGCACATGAAGGTAATCTGCATATTAATTTTCCATTGCAGCCTCCATTTTACCATATTATTCCATTTTCTGAAATGACTGCACGTTTGATGGTAGTGCCACAGCAAATGTACACTACAGGCACGTGCTGATTAAACACACGTGGTTTCCTCACAGCACTCACATTGAAGGTCCCAGAGCTATTGCCAAGACTTGCTGGAGCAGGAGATCCTGTGGTCACTACTGTCCCTCTGCACCACCAGCCACGAGGCACTGCAGGTCACAGCAACCTGCCAGGGGACAACAGAGGATGTGTGTGCAAACCAGCAGTGACAAAACCAGGGCACACTCCGAGCTACTCGTTAGGATCACAGGGAAAAGAAAACCAAAACAAACAGAGGAAAGTATTGCATAGCACCAGTGAGAGCAGCAGATATCATTTGTGTTTCTCCATTTCAGAATGGAGAATGGCTCTTGAAGTGTTTTCATGTAAAGGCAAGAAATCTATTTTCTCACCACCTTTCCACATTCTTGTCCTGAGTTCTCCAAGCATAGCAAAATCCCTGCAGGAATTGCCTTTCCTCCTTCCCACCCCAGCACAAGCAGAATCTTCTACTCTCCTGCAAGTGTACAGATATTTTTGTAGCATGAGAGTTTAGAGATGTTTTGTGCTGCAGCTGCAGGCTAAAGGACAAGTCAGCTTCTCTTCTGCTTGCTCATACTAAATAAACATGGCAAGTGGCTCCAGCCCATGAGAAGGGAGGCTGATGAGGTGTGTTTCCTCAAGCTGAGTGGAAAATGTCTGTCCACACCTGTGGCAGCCACAGGCAGTGATGGTTCTCATATAATTACACAAAGGCCCCTTATTTTGCAATAATCAAGTGAGACATGAAGCAAGTAGTGCCATGAGCAAAACAACAAAATAAAAACTGCCATGTTGCCCATGAACAATGGCTTGGTTTGCTCGAGTGCACACTGCACAAACTTATTCAAACAGACCTTGACCATTTGATTATTCCAGATTTTTTCTGTGTAACATTTTAAACAATTCCCTGGGCCATGTTAAGACAAACTGTGAGACTGTGTTTTGCAGTCCAGGCCCCACAGAAACATAAAATGGTCTTTTCTATAGGAATAGCCAATTAAAAGGTTTGAGTAGTTTTTATTTTTAATTAAAGAAAAAAAGTTACTGTGACACAGAAGACAGTATCATGCTGGGTTTCTTGTGAGAATGTGGCAAGAACTTTAGCAATGATAAAAAGACAGGAGGGCTTTATTCTTATCACTGGAAACAAATAAAAAAGTCCAGAAACCTGCAAGGCCTGTGACATTAATATTAGAGTTGCTCATTGTGATCTAAGTGCATGCAACAGGATGAAAGCACCTTAAAATACCCCAAAACATAAAAGTATAACATGCACTGAGGTTTTCCTAATGGTGGAATAGCTTGAGGTGAAAAACTTATGGTCTGAGACCTACAGATCTTCTTGGGGAGGCAAATTCTCTGAATTTTTCTCCTGTTCAACAATCTGCTACAGACCAAACAATGAGATGATTATTCACATTTTGAAATCATACAGGTAGTTCCAAGAAAAGGAAATTCAAATAATTACAAATTCACAGTATTGCAACTTATGAATTTGGAATCATTTGGAGATGCTTTTTCCAAGCATCTCAAAATCACTCTGCATTCTAATCATGTAGCCAAGTATACATCTGCCACATGTAAATGAAATATAGTCACTCTGAATTCTATTGTCTGTGTCTCATGGAAATCTTCAGTTGTGCCACCTCTCTTTGGAACTGCCCCGGTACATTTTTCTGATATGACAGTGAACCACTGAAAATTACACTGAAAATTGCTTTGTTAAACAGTTTGTTAATCATAATGATGGTTTTTGCCCTCCAAAGCTGAGGAAGATTTCAAAGTATACTTGGCATGGTTAGAAATTAGACCACATGTGCTGAATGTGGTAAGTGTAGGACATACATGAAAATATTTTTAGCAATATCCACTTTGCCAATGTTTATTAACAAGATATGTCTGACTCAGGAAAGACATTAACTTTTATAAAAAATTGAGAGCTCCATAGAGTGCAAAGCTTTCCTCAAGCAGAACTTAAATTTTCTCTTCTCTTACATGAATCAGTTTTTCCCTTATGTCTCTGCCCATGTTTTCTCACTGAGTACATGATTTTGCAGAAGTTCAGAATAAGTATTTCTGTAATTTTTCCTTTCTACAGCCACATTTCCATACTGCAGCTCTTCAGTAAGAGACTGTTCCCGTTCTCACCCTCTGACAGTGCTGCCCTCCAGCTGCACAGCAGTTGTCACTCCTTACACCTTCACTCTGCTCACTCACAAGCTTCAGGTGTCATTGGCTCTTCTGTTTGCCTTTGTTTTAACAACTGACCATAATAAATATATAGAAAATTACATAAATAGAACATATTCAGAAAAAAAGGTTATAATATTCTCTTAAAGAAAGGGAGAAAATTATTCTTTTATTTGATTTTAACTACTGCTTGTCTTGGCAAGATGCTTCTGAATACCTGCTGCAGAGCATTTTCAAAGACCCCTTAATATTGAACAATCTGGCCTCTTTTTTCTCTGTTATCTCTATTTACTTGATTTGCCCTATGGCTTGGCACTAAAAAATAGGCACTGATATAGATTCTTTGCAGGTTTTCTTATTACTTTCTGACTTTCTCATTAATAGACAGACAAATTGAGATGAGAAATAGTCTTTGGTTGAGCTCCCCAGTAACTTTAAAGGTTGGCAGTGCACTGATAGTGTAGGAAACAGCTCCTACAAAAGGTGCATTTCTTATTCCATTTTCTTCTTGATGCAGTAAGGACTGACAGTGGAGAGAATTCACTTTGCTTACAAAATTGATTAGTTTGGAAACAATCACTTGCGTAATTAAGATAGGTCAGGCCAAGTTTCTTTATAAATAATTCATCAGGAAACTACTCTATAAAAAGCTAGAGAAATGTCACTCCAGGTGCACTCTTTTAAACTATTTCTGTATAAATCAATTAAGGTGCTTTATTTTGACACCCAGTGTCAGTATTTACAAAACTTGGATAGACAAGTCCATCCCTGCAGCATGCATTTGCAAATAACTTTACTCATTAATGTTTAATTAAGACAGAGGAAAACTGTCCTTGATATTTTGCTGCAATTAGTGCTCTCTATACCCCACTGACTTTCCATGATGAATTACTTTTCAAATGCAAAGTGAAGTGATTAAATAAAGCTGAAGATTCTCCAGCTACTGCACATTGCCCACCCTACACTTTTAAGCAGACACAAATTGTACTGCTCAGCTGCAGCTGATAACTATTTGGTAAAGCAGTTATAAAACACTAACCATCTAAACAGAAAAAAAAATATTTTTACATCCTTTCCAAACCTAAACCATAGTTTCAAAGTCCCGAAAATCTGCTTGATATGGAAAAAAATAAATATCTAAATTCAGATCATATCCTGAAGGACTCAGCTTTTTAAAATTTCTTAATATTTTTATTCGTTTGGTTTTTTTTAATTTTAATCAATATTCTTTGACTTTTGTGCAATGATAAACTAAGGGAAAATAATCTCATTTTCCTGGTATAACCACCATTAAAAATTCCTCAGCTGTTTGAAAAACTGCATTTTAGTTCCACTACACTTTTTGTCAAGATAAATATTTTTCAGACTGAAATAGGTAAAATGCCAATAAAACATTTCAGCAATGAATTGTGCAGTATTTTGCTCCAGATACAGTCTTTTGAAAACAAATCCTTGCCCTGACTGGAGCCCCTGAG
The DNA here is from genome assembly GCA_003676055.1 of Chloebia gouldiae. Classification (NCBI taxonomy): domain Eukaryota; kingdom Metazoa; phylum Chordata; class Aves; order Passeriformes; family Passeridae; genus Chloebia; species Chloebia gouldiae. Next base: position 12,133,822 of record QUSF01000017.1, on the reverse strand, counting down.
AAGATACTGAAGTCCTAGGGCAGAAAAAAATGCAGCAGCTAAAACCTTTTCCTTGTGCACAGAACCATGATAGAAATTAAACCAACTTCCAAAACGTTTCAATTTTAATGCGAAAGTAAAAAAATCTCTAATTTTTTCCCTGACTCTAATTAAAATATAATAATTTGTTTCATGACATTTTAGCTTTTCCTGCTCCAGACCTAGAGAAAGCTCAGAAATCTGGAGAAAAATCACACACAAAACTGGGGACAGAAGCAGCTGGAGGCAGGGACCTCTGCCTAAGGCCCAAGGAAAGGAAAAGAATGACAGTGATAAAGGGATACAAGGGATTATTTCAGAAACTGGACTTATACTTTGACTGTGCCCTGGGATCAAAGCTCTTTCAGCACAATGAGCACCTAAGCCAAGGCCTTAACTTGGAAGGTTTCCATGTAAGAGGGCCTGATGCCTTCCAAGATGTACTGGGAATTATTCTTGGATACCTCCCTGGCTGCAGAGAATGCACACCCTGTGTGGATTACACTGTGATTTAAATACACATAAACAAAACTCAAATATGGTGTTGATCAAGCTTAACCCTGTCAGCAAGCTGCTTAGTCAAGGCTGTTTTGTCACTGTTTTATGGCCAGCCTATATTGGGAATAAAGTACAGAGATATTGATGATGTCATGTTCTGACAATTTAAAAAGTGCTACAGGAATCACAGAGGATAAGGATAATTCTTCACATCACAACTCACCCTTTGTTTATTAAGGCTATCAACCAGCCCCTCTGATCTCTGCCACAAACAAACCCACTGAACTCAAACCAAAGGCCACCAGGGCTCATTTGTTGATTCCCAGCCCCTCTGGGACTGGCTGCCACTGTCACAGAAAAAGTGACATGTCTGTATTGTCTATGGTAATGCTGAAATACAAGTTTTGCCTCCTGCAATAAGATAGAAAGACTGTAATATTTAGGTTGGGAACTATGGATTTAAAGAGACCTGATTTAAAGAGCTGAATAAATTCTTTCATCTAGGATTTATTTGTGTGGTGAGAGCTTGCCTTGAGCAAGGAAGGTCAGAAGCAAAGCTTTGATCTGTTTGGACTATAACTGTATCCTGTCATAGGCTTAATTTGATGTAGGGACTGTCTCAGGCTTAGGGCCCCTTTAGGACACTGACTTAACAGGAATAAGCCAAATTCCTCCACAGCCCACATATAGGCAGCCTCCCACATTTGCCTCTCCCAAAAAAACATGCAGGATATGTCTGTATGTACCTGAAGCAGTAGAAGGAAGGCAGGCCAAACTGATAGGAATTAAAAGATAATAAATCTAAAATGCTGCAACCAGTTGTTGGACATACCCTAGAAAACAAATAAATTGGAGAGAGAACCAGAGTTATGAATAATAATTTTGTACAGTAAAGTCAGGCTCGACAAGGAACAGCTGATCCAATTGTGCACTTGGGCAGGATGCTTTTCCTCCAGTGCCTTCCTCAAACAAAAGTGGACCACTGAAAAACAAATCTGACTGAAGGCCTTTACACTGAAATGAATGTTGCATTGCAGAATTTGGATAATATACCATAATATGTGCTTAGATTTTCCTATGTTTTTAAGTTTGGTTTTCTGGTTGTTTTTCTTTTTTTTTTTTTTCCCTGAGTGCACACTACAGCATAAAGGAATTGGCAGGCAGCACTTATTTGCAGGAGAGAGGGATGCCAGATGAATAAAACCCCTCATGTTTGTCTTTGTTCCCAAAGTAGCAACCTATTTTGTACCAGAGAGTCAGTAAACCAGTTCCTTACTGAGAGCTGGAAATTTCAGCCAATGTCACAAGGCTGTCTGTACTGATCTACTCTATACCTCATGAGGAATATATGACTAAAACCTTCTGTGTCTATATTCTTATTTCAGCAGTCCACAATGCTCAGCACATTTTGGTATGAATCTATGAAGCAGAGGGATTACAAGAAAATGGTGACACATTTATCTTTTTTTTTGTGCAACTGCCTAAGTTCACTCATGAAGTCATTCTGCAGTCACAGTAGAAACATTCCTAAATCTGCTGTGCAAGTGTGAGAACAGCATAAATACCTACATGTGCTACCTACAGCATCAAATATGACTTTGCTACTACTACTGCTTCCAGCTCAGCAGCCTAAGCACCTCTGCTTTTTGGCTGCCTGAACTTCAGACCCTTTTAATGACTTCCTCTGTGACCAGTCTTAAAAGGACAAAGCCAGGAACTTTGCCAGGACAGGACTTTTAAATTCCATGTATAAATGAGAAGTATTTGTTCTTGTGTCTACTTCTAGTCTCTGCATATTATCATTGAAAAGACTGGTAAATATGATAATGGTAAATTTAGGGGGGGGGAGATGCAAATTCAAAAATAATAGCTCTGCTATTTTCCAAATATTGAATGATACAAAAATAACTTTCTGAAAGTGTCATTTCTCTGAAGAAATTAATTAATCAACATAATCTGTTTTAATTTCTCTGCCCCTCACCCATCTCCTGTTCATCTGCTGTTCTGCCTCCCTTTCCAGAGAGCAATTCTCATTCTTACTAATTGCTGCTAATGATTCTCACCCCAGGGTACCCCAAAGCACACATATTGTCTTGATCCTCCACATCACCAATTATTGAACTAAGTCATTGGATAATTCAGGGGAGAAAGATAAAACCTGTCTATACCTACAAGTTCTTGGTTGTAGTTTTAGGCTCAACACAACTTGGAAAATTTGAAATATAATAAAACCCTAGGGAAGTCTGTGTGTGGGGAAATCTGACAGACCTTTAACTGCAGCAGCCCTTCTGGATGCCACTTATAATAACAATTCAAAGACCTCGAGCTATCAAGCAGGTTTACTGATGGAGAACTCTTATCAAAGTTCCTGCTGTTAGTTCTGACACATTCACCACACATGGCTGCACTTGGCTACACTCACATCCACTCAGGCATACAAGACATGTCTATTCCTAAGCCCCTAGGACTTGCAATAGTAATGTTTTAATTGCAAAGATGCTGAAGGGTGGCTAATACCTGACGGTGAAAGTTTTCTTATTGTAATGGAGCCCTTTCTACAATCTGAAAAGCAAGCTCAGATTATACTATAGAGTTAAATAGTCTCTCCAAAAACCCTATACAGGAAAGAAATGCTTTTCCCCTCTGATGTAGGTCTTTGCACTGCTGGGATTTGTATGTGCAGTTGGGTGGATGTGAGGTGCTGATGGAGGCTCAGGCAGCCCTTCAGGGGCAGCCAGCTCTGCTCCGAGCAGCCTCAGCTGCAGCTCTGCTGGCAACCTCGGGGCAGGCTGAGCCAGGGTACCTCCTTCAAACCTGCACTTATGAGCAAATGAGCAGCCACCTCAGGGCTACATCAGCACAAAACACTGCCCTTCTTGCTTGGAAGAATGCTTCATTTGTTTTGAGCAACTGTGAAGGGAAACCTCATGTCTGATATTGATACTGAGTGTTGTGCATCAAGTGGCAGAGGAGGACAAGTCCAGGCACCAGACCTGCCGTGCAGTCAGTGGGGATCCACTGCTTTAGAGCATCCTGAATCACATTTCTGCTTTGAACTGCCCATCAGCAAAGCTCTCTCCACTAGCTATTCTCATTCATAATTTATGAAAATAATCATTTAAAGCAAAAAAAGGTAATAATGTGAGATCAGTATTGAGAGTGATTTATCAACCCTTAAAACACAAGCCTTGAGAGCTGCCTGCACAGGTACCAAGTTCTCTCCCGTGTCTCATGGGATGTCTTTCCCATGAGCAGCAGACACTTAAACACATCACTTAGAAAGCATAGATATAACGGCAGCAAGGGAAAAAAAACCCACAAAAACAACAACAACAAAAAAAAAACCCTTGGCATTCCTCTGATTGGAATCAGGAGCTAGCACTTTCTGAGGCTTTCTACAAATAATTCAATATCCAAAGTATTGACTAATATAGCGTGTATGTCTTTATAGTTCCGATTAGAAATCCACTCAGGCAAGGATTGCAGGAGTTTTCCACCTCCTTATGTATTAAACCAAACATATTTACAGTTTCTTTCTGACCTCATGAAACTAAGTTTTTATGTAAACTGTATCTCCAGCACAAGAAAGTGGGCACTAAGTTGAGATACTGTGAACCAAGGTCCACGTTCTATGTTCAGCTCAGGCACTCAGCTCTACACAGGCTCTACAGCATGTTCCAGGTGATTAAATAAAAACATTAATAATAACTTGCTGTTTGTATGGACACTTTCAGAAAATAATCTCATCAGGAACAGATACTGAATAACTGTTGTCTGGGGAAAACAAAACGATTGTCGCTAGAGACCAAAACACATTAGAAAATATTGACTGTGAACTTCAGAAAAGTATATTCTGTTTCCTATAAGTAGGCAGAATTCTCTCTAATAATTCAAAACAAATAACTATATATCTAAGTTTGCATTTTGTTTAAAATCAACTATTGCTTCTTTGAATTGCTCAAAGACCTTTAATTTGAATGTACATTTCAAACCATTTATCCTTAAATGTTCTAAACGTTTATAAAAAAAATTATAGCACCTAACACAGTTGAAGAACACAAGTGGAACTATTATGTTCCTGGGTCACATTGCCACCAAAGAGCAAACTGCTGTAGAGATGGCAAAACGAAAAATAAATTTGCATCAAGTGACAACAGTTCAAATTCCCATCGTATGGCTGGTGAACCAAGAAATATCGAAGTGCCCTGCCCAGTTTATCTGCAGGTTTGCCTGGGACTGCACACTGAGTTGATATTTCCTGAGTTCTGTACACTGAAATGAAAGACCTCTTATTTTTGAAGCAACACATCTTGGAAATTTAAGTCTCTTCTCTTATGTATTTTACTTTTCCTATACCCAAGTTATTTTTAGGGTTTTTTTCCCTATTTTTGTGATGATGAGAGGCAACACCTCAGAGAAAGTGAAGTCATTCAATAAGATCCTGATGCCTATGACATTTTTGACAAGTTGATTTTTTAACACTCTGAATGAAGCACTTGTTTTGGCCAGTATTTATTTTTATGTTTTCTATTAATAGACTATCTTCCATCTCATTTGTCTTTCAAGATTGGGTGTGTTTGTGGCTTTTTCATGTCTTTCACTGTCACAAATGCTTTGACTGACACACAGCCACTGTCTAAAAAACAACAGAATTCTGTCTCAAGGTGTCATGCTTTTCTTCTCACAGAAAATCCACCCAGGGATGTGATCAGTAGTTCTTACTTATAGGACTGTTTTTTTGGAACTCATTATTAAAAATTGTATGCATATTTTATGGAGATTTTCCTCTTTGTTCCATTTTGTAACTCCAAGCTGAAACAGGCTGAACTGCTCCAGAAATAAAGTGAACATGAAGGAAATCCTTTCAAATCTCTTCAGTACATTCAAATCCATTACACAGAACAGCTCTCACTTGAAAAAAGAATTAAAATTAAAAAGAACTACCCTGAGAAATACGTTGAAACATTAAGATTAACTTCCCCTTTGCAACTCTTATCAAGCTCACAGTCTGCATTTCTCTTAGTAGGAGATATATTTTATTATTTTTAATGTTATATATCAATTATCTTTTGATTATATTTTTTATCATGACTATTAGGAAGATTTTTTTGCTGAATGCTAGGAAATTTAAGAAGCAACAACAAAAAAAAAAAAAAAAAGCACAAACATTTTCTTCATAAAATTCCTGGGTTTTGCACATGTAAACTGAAATCCTTGAACACATGGTTTTAGGGCACTGTGATGTAACTGCTGTGTAATACTGCAGTGACTTCCTTCTGCCTGAGGGTCTCGTGTCATTAGCCTGAGCTCCTCTTTCCCTTTACCAAGAGCTACCACTCAGCTCCTTCCTGCCTTTTTAATTGTGCAGCCTCTTTCTGCAGCTCCCAGGATCTGCTCCAGGCTAATACCCTCAGATAATCGCAGCAGCAAAATAGTTCCAATGGGCACCCTTAAAAGTTTTCTTTCACTTCTCAGTAAGTCATAGCCAGTTACTGGTGCTGCTCGTTAAAAGTACAAAGAATATCTCCTCATTATGACCGCAGCTCATCTAACATTGAATGGGTTAAAGAAAACTCTGCAAGAAGTCACTGGATTTTAAATGAAATAATAAAATTAATCTTGTCAATGGAAACAAGCATAACCTTTGACATCTCCCTTTGAATTGATTCTTAGTCTATCACTTGAGAAGAAAAATATTTACATAAATATTTAAAACAGAACTGTCAATTCCATATGTCATGTCCATAGTTATTCTTTGAAGTTATTATTAATGGCTTCCTACTGAATCACTGCATGGCTTGTTGCCATTAGTCAGTTTAACATCTCAGCACTGCACAGGAGTGAAATTGTGAGTACCTTCTTCCTCTCATACTTGAAATTGATTTATTGAAGAAACACATACATAATGTTTATTTGACATTGCGAGTAGTCACAATTATCACTACTCTGCAGTTCAAAGTAATTGTCAGCAATGAATAACATTTGAGATCTATTGCATTCCTGTCCCAAGGGACTACCAGAGACATTCTGCTCAGTCACACACATTGTTTAATTTGGTAGCTACTCACTAGTAAAAGCAGATAAAAAATGGCAAGTGCATTTAAGAATGGTGCAGACTCTAATTTTGAGACTTTTGTCATGTATTTGCCCAGCTACCCCATTGTAATCCTCCTGTCAAGCCCACAAAGAACCTGCAATGCAGAGCAGACCTCGATGTCTTTGTTACCTACATGCTGTGAGTAAAGCAGCTCAGCACAGCCGGCAAAGCCAATTCCCATCTTACCCCTGCACTTCCTGGGACAAGGAACCTTTCTGCACAAAAGGACCAGACACACTCTCCTCTTTACAAGACTAATAACGTTAAAAGTGAGAAGCAGAACCTTGAACTTGTATTTTCAGGGTTGGGGTCTGATCCAGTTTTTAGACAGCATTTAGAGAAAACCGTCTCCATTTGCAGCAGAGATCCTCCTTAACCCCAGCATCCTTCAGGTTCCCCAAACTTCTGAATTAGGTGCTAATCAACTCCATTTCCCAGCAGATCAACAGTTTTGAAGCAGACTGCTTAAGCAGGAGAAAAACACCCCTTCAGGCAAGATGTTGGCGGCTATGGGCTGTTTGTTTGGGTTTTTTATTTTATTCAAAATCATTAGACAGTGGCCACTGTCTTTGAAGAGGGGATGTCTCTCTCATTCCACATTTCCTGGGAGATGTCACAGCTGTGACAAGGAGGAGTTTATAATGCCACAGTTCGGTGCCTTCATAATTTATTCTCTCTGATTTTATGCTCTTTTAGTCTCCTGCTCAACCATCCACTAACAAGCAGTGATATTAGCCAATAAATCAAAGACATCTGCTTGTCACCGCCAGATGCTTGGTCACATTGCAGCCGATTATGAGACATACAAAAGGACAATTTCATGTAGAGAGCTCTGTGGAGGTGTTCCACTGATATTCTGTTTGATAGGAGACCAGCGTGAGGTGAATGTAGTATAAGTCAGTAACTTTTATGCCTCCCAGCAATGGAAAAGTAAGCTGATAAAACTGGGAAGTAAATTAGGACCTCACCTTTATGACTATGTCATTTATGATCCTGCATCTATTCTTCCAGTATGCTGGCACAAGTTAGTATAAAAATAAATGTTTTAATTTGCCCATCTTGCATTGTACTGGGCACAGAAAAAGCAGCTACTTTACTTTTCACAAAGGGCAGAAAAGGTGTTTAATATAAATTGTTACCAAGCACATCGATTTTTCATGTGTCTGTCTTGTAAAAAACCAGTCCATTAGCCTTATCAGTCATATGTACAACTAACATGCCCAGTGCAAAGACACTCTGATCTCTCTTTTTCTCTCTAATTTATTATAACAAACACCATTAATGATGAGACCCAGGGTCTATTCTGCAGAATGGAGAAGGAAAGCAAAACTCAATGCTGCTCTGACTTTCTTCTCAAACTTAAACTTTATACTCCAATACTACACCACAACAGTAACTGACAAAAGCTTATTTATTATTCCAATGTGCTGTAAATAAAATCCATAGGAAAACCAGACAATTTGCCAAGTAAAAGCCGAGTATTTCTGTATGGGTGGAAACAGATTTAAAACAAAGCACAGCATTTGCTGATTGCTCTCTGAAGAGGAGAGCAAATTCTCCAAATTCTATGAGGCGGCATGGCTTTAAATTCCTGGGTTATGAGCTAAAAGGAGATTCAACCAGGTTTTCTGTGTGTCTCAATGCTTCTTTTCAGTGGTTTAGTCTTCATGAATTACCTGTCTTTTCCACAGACATCTCTGACACACACAGTGTGAATGTTACCAGGGTGTCACTATCACAGTGATTTTTACTCACTCATTCTTATATTTTAAAACATCAGTAGCTTTAAAAAAAGACACATATGAGAACTGATCAGACAGGTTCGGCTCTACAATCCTCTCTTGTACTCTGGTTTAATTTCTGCCCCTGCAAATCCCAGATTTGAATGCCTGAGAATTTCTCTTGCTGAACATGGGTTTAGCCTCAGGCCATGCAGTTGTGAGCAGTGCAGTCACAAGGACAATGACGTCTAGGAGAGAACCTGTCCTGTGATGTTAACACAAGCCCAACCAGCAGCTGGCATTAAGTTAATTGGTACATTAACTACTACACCCTTCAGTGACTAGAAAATGTAAGCATATGAAAGAAATAGTACCAATATTTTTTTCTATATTCTAATGAATCATGTTTTAACCACAGCTCCAGCAAGAAGCATTCCATAGTGAAATGACAGCTTTATCAGTAGCACACCATGAACTCTCACTATAGCAACACTAGACCAAAAAAGTCCATTTGATTTCCTGGAAGGAAGTGATTGACATGTAGCTTTTGTTTTAAGAAGCACTTACCTACGGCAGTTTTCCTCCTATCTCATTGCAGATTTACATGTCAAGCCAAATGATCTGCAGGAAGACAACAGCAAAATTATGCACAGGCATAATATCAGGAAGAAAAAAAAAACAGTAATGTGCTGTTTTATAAAAAGTAAAGCAGATAATCCAGAAAACTGCCAGGGATCACCTCTATGTTTGATAAATCATCTGGTACAGTCCCCAAATGTGAGATCTCAGCTATACTGCCCTGCTTTAAATGGCTGAAATCATACAGAACTCCACTAACAATGAGTCTCAAATCTTATTTTGGCACCTAGATTTTCGAAAAGATTTGAGGAATCCTAGAGAAGCATCTAGGAATTCTGCTCTATATCCTATTAGGATCATGCTGTATAGAGCACATTAAAAAAAATAACTCACTATTAAAACTCTGTTACTTTCATTACACTACATGAGAAGCAGACCTCCCATCAAGTATTGCCCAAATGCAGCTCCCCTGGCACATTCCCTTTCAAAACTGAAAATGTTCCTTTCTACTATTAAATACTGAAATTGCAGCTTCTAAGTTATGCTTGAATTTCCAAATACACACTTCAGAATACACATGTAGAGCTATTTAGATGGAAAACTGCAGCTAACAGTTGTTTGCTGATTGGTCCAACATCTACACTCCTTCCTGAGAGCTGTTATCTGTCTCTACAACTATCATAGACAAGCACCTCACTTGCACGAAATTCTGTAATTTAAAACATGACCACATTGTTTTCCTTGAAAATGGTTGTCAGAGAAATGTACAGGAAAACATTGAGAGTATTAAGCTCAGTCCATAATATAACAGACTATATGGTTCAAAATAACGAGTTAGCTTAAATGTGATTGATCAGTTTTGATGTTTTAACAGTCACAAAGGAAAAAAAAAACTGGATGTAGTATCCAAATAGCAGTGATTAAAGTTGGTAAGATGGAAACGAGTATAAAAGAAACCACTAATACGCAGTACAAGTGCAAGAAATATTAAATAGATATAAAAAGCGGTGGTCTTAAGAATGAAAATATTAGACACAGAATAGGCTTAAGTATCTGTCAAGTTGTTATGAAAAATGAGAAATTTTATCAAATGTCTTGTTTCTAAAGCCCAATATGTATAAGAACCACTGGGAGAATTTATGTTCTTATGAACCTTGAATTTTTGGGTAAGGTGGGGCTGGGTGTCAATTCATCCTTCTACAAACAGTCACAAACTGGAGCATGGCTCCCTGCCATAACTGTGGCTGCCTGGATTGAAACCTACTCCTGGTTTTACTAACAAGTAACTCAGGGCAGTGAATCATTGTGGGCAGTAAACTAGACATACTACTGGAATGTGTGGGTTTATTTATGGCTTTTTAAATTACATGAAGACATTAAATATTGGTTTTCATGAGGGTTCTTGTCAGAGAATATTTTGTTAAATTCCTCTCACTTTTTCTTGAGTAACCCTTGTCTTCTGAAGATATGCCTTTCCGAATTAACAACTGATGTACAAATCACTCACAAAATGTTTGTTAAAAACTTGCCTTTGTTCCTCTCAGTATGTCTGACAGCTCCATAATTTGAGCACAGCTTTTCCAAAATAATTATTTTCTAGCCATTTGCAGCATTTTTTCAAAAGCACTAGTAGCCTCCTTTGAATGAAGAAACATAAGTGATTTTATTTTTATTATTGTTTGCTGAAATTAAGATCCTTTTCATAAAGATAAAAAGGCCTTTTGAAAGGTCTAGTTCTCCACATAAAACCTCTCAATATACTTGCTCATTTGGAACTTGAATAGCTTCCATGAACTCCATGGGACAGAAGATATATTTAAAGCCAATCTTTAAAAATGTATGAGTCATTCAGTGAAAAAGACCAACATCAATTGAGAATTTTGATAAAGGTCTCTTTTTTTCCACCATGGTCTGAGATTTCCATTGCTATGTTGGGTTAAAGAAAATTTGGGTTTTTTTTTTATAGAAGCTGAAGTATGCTTCAAAGAAACTGCTTTAGCTTTTACAGCAAATTCTGAAGTCATTTGTAAGCAAAGCACTTGGAATTAAATGATCTATTGAGGTAATAGTAGAATTCAGAGTGGGTTATTTTAATTAGCCCTGATTTCCTGAACATTAGTCTTTAAGAAGGCAACCACTTGTGCAGATCTCAATTGATCTGTTTATGTTTGAGTTTAAGCATTTGGCCAAAGAGTCTGCAGCAGCAGGACTTGCAAAGGCTGAAGAATTAACCTAAAAGAAGACTTTAAAAGAAAAAATTAATCACTAACTTGTCCTCCTGCTGCATGGTGGGTGGCTGCCAATAATTAGAGACAAAAGATGGGAGTCTATGACTTTAAAACAGAGACCAAATATGGTTATTGTTAAATAAATCAGACGAGTGAGGTGATTTAATGGCTTTTTAATGATCCTAATGTTTTCAATTTTAATGAGTCCTTTTACATCAACTTTAATCATTTTATGAGACTGAAAAAATGTCTGCATTAGTTTGGGTTTCTGTTCAGTCCCCCACAAGACATTATGCAGGGGTGGCTAACATGAGTCAGCTTTCATAGGAGGAAGTTCCTGTGACAATTACTGCTAACTTTATTTGGGGAAATGATATATGAGCTACCAATACGGTAATTTTCAATTTATTTTTTTTAATCAAAGGAACCATTTTACTGCAGTGCAAGAATTCACTGCTGTATACTCATTACTACTGTGACATTCAATTAAATCTTTTCAGTATTATGTACATTTAATGTAAGCTACTTTAAGTATTAAAACTGAATACGAGTTGCAGCATCTCTTAAAACTCACACACAAAATAACTTAAAGTCAGACAAGAATCTTTGAAAGCAGACCCTGCACTGGAGCAGGATCTCTCTCTTGCAGCTGGCTCAAAGCCTGGCTTCCCCTCAGGGAAGAGCTGCTGTGGCAGAGAGCAGCTCTGAGCTGGGGATACACAGGGGCAGAAATCAGGGAAGAGGAGCCAACCCCAAGTTGTCCAAGCAGTTTATTTTACCATGTGCTCACACAGAGGAGTTCGTGGTGGCAGCTGAAGGCACAAGTGCCCTCCCCCTGTCACCCCACAGCAGCTGAGCCCATCCATGCGCCTTCTGCTGCCCATCCCACAAGGGTGGCTCTCCATGGCTCAGCAGGAGATTTTTTTTTTTTTAATATTTTACAATTCCTAATTATATTAACATTTCCATTATTTCCTATATGTTTTCCTTGAGGCAAAAAGAAATTACAACCCCAGAGAAAGTTAATTTCTGGAAAATCACAGTCGTAGTTGGGTCAAGCCAGTATCAAAATAAACTACTTCTTCCAAAAGCTCTTTTCTGAATCTCTCATGTACTGAATCTTCACTTAAGACAAAAGTATGTTTCAGTTAGGGAAATAGCACAACATTAAAATATTATTTGACTTCCAATTAAAACACTACAGAAATAATTGCCTACTGTAAGTAGTAGTAGTGGTTGACTTGGACCTTCTTCACTAGGCTTCTCTGACATAAAAATCAGCCCTAAACCAAGCAGAAGTCACAATGGGAAGGAGCAAGGATGCAGTGAGCATAAAAAGACCAATCTCACTTGTATATTGTGAGGCATTTCCAGATCTCAAAGTAACCTGTAAAACCAGTATAAAGTTACATTGCCCTGAGGATTTTTTTTTTCCCTAGGAGAAATAGAGGGGAGAGAGAGTAGATACCAGATTAGCTGTCCTACCACCCTGCCTATGGTTACCTACAAACAGAGCAGGAAGTGAATTTCTATAATGCCAAAACAAATTTGAGGAAACAAATATTAGGTTCACTGCTTTTCTTTCTGTTGACTTCTAGGTTTGGAGCTTTTAATATTTATGACTTCAAACTTCTCCAGCCATGCTGGCACATATCTCAAGTGTTCTCTTACTCAAGCCAAGGACTTTGGTTACATCACCTCAAGTATTATGAATTGTAGAATAAAATAATGAATGAGACCTCTGGGGGTTTTGTTATTGTTAGTAGCAGCAGTATTCTCAATCACTCCATGGATGCTCTTCTGTTAAGGAAATACTTGAGAAATTCTTGTCTAATACATTGTCATGGAGCTGCATTCACTATGTATCATTCTCCTTATATGTGCACATATTTTTAAAAAGCTGGAAGAGAGTTTAGGTTGCTTCTACCTTTTATTCACTTACCAAAGCACAGGCAACACCAGTCAAAAAGTTAACTAATACAAAAAATATTAAGAAAAGCATTTAGGCCTACTAACATTTAAATACATACTTGTATACCTCAGAATTGTTGTGTTTCTCTTTGGAGAATGTTCATGAGTATTACAACATACACACATTCATCCAGCTGTTAAAATTTCAAGTACAGCATATTAAATTCAGTACTCATTGCCTCTAAAATATAATACCCCAAAAAAATACACTTCCAACTACACACAACCAATTTTGATGCAGTAATCAAAGCCTAATTTATTGGTAGCAGGAAATAAATAATGAGAGTTCTGAATTAGAGCTATCAGTATCCCAGTGAAGAATCCTAGGCTTGGTTATAGAGAAATCAGTCTGAAAGGTGCCAGCTGGAGGGATCAGTGAACATCAGCTGGCAGCCCCTACCAGCCTGACTGGAAGGAAAGGGGCCTGGGGATGAAAAGGATTGTCCTCAAATGTGTGGAACACCTTAGGAAGGACTGTGGGGAGCAAATCCATCACACAGACTGATGGGAGTCCTGGGCTAAGCAGGAAAACTGAAGAATCAGGATGAGGAAGATACAGCAGGGGAGGTTTTTTCAGTGAGAATGGAAAACAGATCTTATCCCAAGCAAAAAGGGCTTGCCTGTGTGGAGTGCTGGGATGAGAGCAGCCCTGTCTGTGTGTCCCATGAGAGCTCTCCCAGAGCAGAGCCCCTCCCTGGCTGCTGCCAGCCCTCTCCTCCTCACCTGAGCCGTCACAAGCACAAATCAGAACCAATCTAATTACTCCATTAAGATCCTTCAGGTGAGATGGTTTGGCTTCCAATCAGTTTTTGGTTGCGAAGACACATCAAACATTTATAATTGTGGATTTAGAATTGGTCATGAAATTACATTAAAAACTGGAAATACCAACATTATTCAGGGGCTGAGACAATGCATTTTAATAGTAATGATTTTATTCCATTAATTGCCCTGATAAGTAATTGACTTCAATAACTTTTCAATTTATCCATTTCAAGAGTTACTATTTCAAAAACCTAAACATGCGAAACTTCTTATGTGATTGCATGTTGAACTTTAATCTGCTACTAGAAAAAAAAATAAAGCCAAAACAAAATCAAACAAGAAAACCAGCTAATACCTCACAAACACTGAACTCTCCAGTATGGCCTTATGAAAAGATTTTGCACCTTTTATAGCCAAAATATTTCAAATTAAATAAAGTGTAATTATGAAGAAAAATATTTTTTATCTATATTGTCAGTTTCTTGAAAAAACATGAGATTTTAGCTAGCATTATTGTTAGATTTTACTCAGAAATCTCTGGAACTTATACACTCTTTTTATATATCTTCTATGGTATCCCAGACATGTAATTCCATTGTGAATATCAGAAAGTATAATCTTCATAGTTCTATATTCACCCAAATATCTTCAGTGATTTGATGATATCCATCAAAATCTTTAGACAGATGTGGTATTATTCAAGTACTACATACACCTTCTTTCTTTTTTGCAAGAAGGAAATGCAAATTTCGTGTTCCTAAGTTCTATGTGTAGCTATTCTTGCTCATCTAAGTGCTATCTCAGCTGTTGAAACCACAGCCAAATTAAAATAGACAATTTTCCATCTGCTTTTCTTATAGTAATATCTCATTTTTGGGAATACAGAAAGTATAGGAAGCTAAAACCTTACTTATGTGACTTAATTTTGAATATTTGAATCCCTTCTAAATCTCTGAAAGAAGGTAATAAACACATTCAGGACAAATGCCTCAATAAATGAAACTGTGGTGAAGAAACTCATTCACATTAAGGGAAGAAGGGTCATTAAACACAGACTTGAGAAACTAATGCAGTCACTGGCAACTCTGCAAGGGAGCTTCTCTAAGGTCCTGAGAGGGTGAGGCTTGTTTTAGCTCTAATTTCCAAATGCATCATCATCTTTTTTTAAAGGTTCATGAAACCTCAAATCAGCTTTCTTCTTGAAACTATTTCAAGACAAATAATGACAGGCAAAAAGAAAAACCTAAAGGTGAGTAGTACTTTGATTTAATGTAAAACTACACAGATCTGCTATCTACATGTGCTCAAAGTAGGCATCAGCCGATATAATGACAGCATCAAATGTAAAGAGTCAGGAAATGCCCTCATTGAACTACTGAACCCCATTCAGTCCTGTACCAAGACACATTAGCACTTTTCCTGCAGTGGTTTCTTCTTTATTTGCATGTCATTACACTGTTTTGTTCCATATACTGCTTCAACATTTATTACTTTACTTACAAAATTTCTTTATCTCAAACCACTTGCTTAAGTGCCACAAATGGAACTATTTTTTACACACATACTGCAGGATCTATACCAGAAAAAAAAATAATAATATCATTCCCAGAGATTTAACCTACCAAATTAGTTGTGAAAACAGTCTCACTTAGGAGTCCAAAATTTGCATTCTGTATTTAGTAGCATTGACTTAAAATATGTTGTTCTGCAAGAAATCCTGGCTATAAACCCCTTCAGATGAAGTATTGCTGAAAAGGAATGCCAAATGGATACCAAAATAAATTTTATTTTAGTTCATTGTTCATTTGTACCTAACATTGACACAGTAAGCACAGGGGTGCTTGAAAGGAGGTGGGCACATGAGCTCAGCAGGCATGGAAGGGAACCTGCCATTCCAGATGGGAGGATGTGGGATCATTGGCTGTATCCTCACAGATGGGCTCTAAATAGCTTTTAGTGTCTAAATACCTGTGAATAAGTAAAAAGAAAACTGTTGGATGCAAGCACAACTGTTGTCACAAGGACACTCTGTGTTGAGCTCTGGTTCCCTACCCCAGGAGGGAAACCAGGCAGTTACAGCAGATTTTCCATTTCAGTACCATTTCCAGTATCCCATTTCAGCACCATGCCATTGCAATACCATTGACCTCACCCCTGCACACAGAAGACAAAACAAGTCCTTAAATGATTGTACTAATGGACCAGCATCTCAGA
Organism: Chloebia gouldiae; assembly: GCA_003676055.1. Lineage (NCBI taxonomy): Eukaryota > Metazoa > Chordata > Aves > Passeriformes > Passeridae > Chloebia > Chloebia gouldiae. The sequence goes on along the minus strand of QUSF01000017.1, from coordinate 12,117,731 downwards.
ATCTGTAAAATACAATGACCTCATCAATCATTCACAATCATTATTTTTATATCTTCTATAAAAGGAGATGAAAGAGTAGATTACCAAACTCCATATCCATCCCTCCCCTATTCTGCCTAGCACAGCATTAACAGGCCCTGACAAAAGGCACACCAGCAACTCCTGAGCCAGTGACACAAGTGCAGTGATAAGCCACATAAAATATTCATCACTGGAACTTTAGATGTAGGCAGATGCCCAACAAGAGCATACAAGCTTTGTCAGGAATCACTGAGAGATTGAAAGCATACTTAAAGGATTTATTAAAGCAATCAGAAGAAGCCTCTGCTCAGTCACCGTGATTGCAAGGAGTTTATGGCCATGTATTTAAACTCCCTGCACTGTAACAGATAAGTTATGCTTTCTTGTGATTTGTGGACAAAGAGTTTTTTCACTCTTTTCTAGCACTATAAAAATCAGAAGTACCATTTCTGCCTTGCTAAGTGAAGCATTAATAGGAATGCCAAGAGCAAGATGGAACAAGTAATAAATATGAAGGTTTAACATTATAAAGATTTATAATGCACAGAATATAGCCCTTGATTATGAGATAACATTATTACCTTTTGTTATAGAAAAAAAAACATTTGATAACAGGGATTTTTTTTCAGCATTATATTCAGGGACAACAGAGTTCAACAAAAAATTTGTGTGAATGTACCAATGTTAAACAGTTGTTGTAACAGCAATTAATCAAACAGAACACCAGAAGCTGCTAACACACATCAGTTCATCTTTTACAGAAAAGTGCATTTTAAAAAGTGGTTTTAGGTCATAAAAAATAAGCCTATTATTAAGGTCAGCTAGCAGGAAAACTTACTGGAGGAGAGAAAAAGCAATTGCTAATTGAAGCAAAATAATAGAAGCAGGTAATTATAACAAAACTTGGGTGTACTCATATACAGAGAACTTACACTTATGATAATGCACCCTTGCATTATGACTACAAGATGTTTGCTATATTCTTATTTAACACTGGCCATTGTAAACACTGGAGAGCTGAGCTCATTATCATAACCAAAAATGGAAGAACACACTTTTTTCTCTCATTTTGACTTACTGCCTACAGCTTCTTGTTTGAAAGATTTGCATTGACCTTTCCTTAAGGAAGCCTCAGAAACATCAGCTGTGCTCTGAAGCCATTCAAAATATGCAGAACAGACCTGGGCTTCCCCACTGAGTTTGCAAGAACTATTGAAAAACTCTTCCTTATTTTGGATCAGTTTTCTCTTCAACAAAATCAGCGTGCACATAAGCAGCTTTAAAGAGCTTTCTGATAGAGGGAAAAAAAACAAAAACCATTGCTTCATTGTAGAGATGAAAATACACAGAATGCAGGATTTGTTACAAGAACTATGTCGCAGCACATGTCTCAGTTGAGACAGCCACTGTAGACAGAATATCACCATAGACTTTCAGAAGGATTTGAGCATTCACCCATACAGAGTAACACCAGGTCACTGCAGCAGGCTGCAGGGATCTCCCCTCCCTGTCCTTCAGCCCAGCCTTTATCCTCTCCTGTTGATGCAGTGCCCCTGTGTGCCTCTGCTCCCTTTGGTGGCTGCTCAGTGCCCCTGGGCTCTCCATGGCTTCGATATCATTCACCTGAACAACACAGCTGTGCCCACTGGGATCAGGCTGGGCTGCAGCCCCGTCCCACTTACCTCAAACTGCGTACCTACAAATCTATACCATTATCATCTTATGGTTTTTTTCTTTTCTTAATCTGGCAGAGGCCCTGTTTCCCATTGTCAGTGGATGTCATTAACAAAAATTTCCTTCTTTTTCATTTAGAAATATGCACACTTAGCATAAAAGAAGGGACCTCCTCAGCCATGGAAAGACTCTTCAGTAGATACTAAAAACCTGCTGGTTTTGCCCAGAGCAATGGCACAAAAAATAAATTTAAATGCTTAGACATAGTCTGGGGACTTTTCCTTCATCACCCTTCATCCCAATTTAATTTTAATCTAATCGGATCACATGACTTGCCCATAGGGAACTTAACATTTGTCTTCCACTCTTTGCTACACCTTTATTATAATTCAAAGAAATAAAGATCTGGTGGCCTGATCAAAGAAGGGTGTCATGTACTTGCTGAATTGGGCACTTATCCAAAATCAGTTCTTACACAGAAACTATGAAGATTTTACATTAGCTGTAAACACTTCCATATAGAGGAATTCCAAATATTTTATTACAAATACTCTGTACCAGCTCTAAGTGCAGTAACAAAACAGAAATTTCCCCAGGTATTTAATATCATAAGAAGATCAATGCAACTGTTCTAAAAAACTTAAAGAACACAACCATTACCTTTGTTCTACTGCACTTACATTTATGTTTCTTTATTCACTAAAACTCAGACTGCTAAAATATTTTGCAACGCAGCATTTTTTTCCTGACAAACCACAAGAAATAAGAACTCTGTCTTTCTCTGCTGACCCCGAGGCTTCCGTGTGTTCATGAGTGTGGCATATGCATAACCAGAAACAAAATATCATCATATGCATAGTCAGAAACAAAATCATCTCTCTCCTACCCAAAAAGTCTTAAAGAAATTCCAAGATCTTAGCAATCACAACAGCATTTACTTTACATTCTGCTCCAACAGAAACAGAAAGCACAGTGCACAAAGAGGAAAAAGAAGATATGAAATGGTAGTTTAGGAAAGCTTACAGTTCTGTTACTGCTACACAAATATCCCTGGGTTCTAATCATGCAGTGCAGATCTGTTTTAGTTTGTCTGGAACTCAAACCCCATAATTTTGTTCTCAACTTTCAAACTGAATAAAACAAATGCAAAAGCAAGTCAGACGCAGTCCACAGATTTCACAGCTTCCTCCTCAAAGTAAAAATTATTCACATTTTGCAAAATTTGTTTTATATGAAAACATATTTAGCTGCTCTTCAGAGTTTTTGCACAAACAAAATCCACTTTCACCTATCAATATTTTCACAACAGATATACAAGTCAACCCCAGTCACTTTTAGCCAGTGTCTAATGAATCCATAACTGTCCCTCACCCAGTGAACTTAGAAACTTCGTAAAGAAGTTGTAGGGGTTAAACTGTCTTAGAGAATATTTTACAGGTTCAGAAAAACCTCAACCTCTTTTATGTTTTAACTGTAGCCCACATTAAAAGGTTTTATTTCAAATCAGAGCTCCATATCTAACAGAGAAATTGTTATATGAAGACAAATTTTCATGTTAAATGAATAATAAATTATAGGTTATGTGTCTCTTTGATTTTAGAGGATGCATAATTTACAACAATAAATAATTAACATATCAAAGGATTCTAATTTAACTGATGCCTTCAGCACCAGCACAGCCAAAGTACAAAACATTCTGTTTGGTGTTTGTAATCCATATTTGTGGTGGAGATGAGTAGCTATATACAAGTAGTTATGTTTTCCAATATGTAATTTTTGCTTATCACTTAAAAGTATTAATAAATATCAGAAAGTTCAAATTCTGACATACGATCTGTAAGCATACTACATCAGAGGGGAAAAAAAAACAAGCATAATGAGCAGTGTGCTGTTATAAACAGCAATTCAGCCAGAAATATTTAATACAAGCTTTATTTTTAAGTGGTGTTAAGCTTTTCATTGGGTGTCTTTAAAGGCAGCTTACAGATGTAGCAAAAAATCATTGTCATAGAAGATGGCTCATCTCTAGGTAAAAGAAAAAGAGTGCTTTGGGAAAAGAGGTGTTAAATTTATTTTTGGTACTTGTGTTCTTTAATTAGTATAACATCTATGCCTGAACCAAAATTCTTTGTAACAGACAAGACCAAGAATGACCTAAAGGCAAGTTTTTTTTTCACTATTCCATAACTGAACAGGTAACTCAAGCAAGGTAAAGGCAAGTAATTCCAGTTACTCGAGTAGTGCTGCTCCAAAATGGGTGATCCAGACATTTCTGGAGAGGAAGCCAGGGTGGAGCAGAGCTGCTGAGATAAACCTCTGCCAAACCCACACCTCAAAACTTACCAAGGCAAGCCAGGACAGCCTGCCTGGAAAGCACCACAGAGCTGTGGAGCAAGGCCTGAGCCCACATCTTCCCTGGAACAACATGGGCTGAAGAAACACCTGGGCCTTCAGAATAGATCCCCCTTGTCAGTGAGAGCACCCATGGCTTCACTTCCAGCACACACAGAGAAAATGTTTTGTCCTCACAGACCACAATCAGATCATCATCCTGCAGCTGGACAGTTGTGACTGCAGCTCATGGGTAGACAGAGGGTCATTTTTAGCAGGCTGAGCCTATTGCCACGTTTCTAACCAAACCCAACAATAAACAATAAACAGTAACTCATAGACTTGATGGAGGTGTAATGGAACTCTCATAGCTTGCTTCCTTTGAGAGGGCACAGGGCACATGTCCCTCAGCCCATGCTGGGGGCATGGCCCCCTCCCCACCACCCATCTGTCCTGCTCAGTGACAGACACACCCAGCCCTGCACCGCTCCTCACCCACATCTCCAGACCCTGCTGGTTAAAGAGGACACCTGTGGCAAGCACATTTCGCTCACTCTCAGGATTTTTCATAGAGGTGCACAGAGAGAAATGGAAGAGAAAACAATTTCTATTTCTGCTCCTTGTTTTTCCTCTGTGGAATGTGTTTGGAGAATTGTTTACCTGGAGTGAGTGCTTGATTGGATTCTGGTGAGGATTATTTGAGCCTGATGGCCAATCCAACCCTCCTGTGACTGGACTCTGGCGAAAGGGTCATGAGTTGGGAGGGAGTTAGAAGTATGTAGTTTTAGTATCCTCCTTGTATATAGTATATTAATGTATTTTAGCATAATTATAATACAGAAATAATTCAGCCTTCTGAACTGAGTCAGACATCGTCATTTCTTCCCACTGGGTTCGCCTGCATTTACAATAGACACCTGCCCAGCAGAGCTGAGCACGAGGTGGGGCCTGGGAGCAGCCTCCTGCCCCTCCTGCTTTGTGACCTCCTGGTGCAGACTTGAGAACTTCTCCACCAACATCCATCAGGAATACACATTATTCTTCATATACAGAGGAAAGTGTGACTGAATAGAGTCCTGCATTTCTCAAAGTCCTTGATGCTGAATATCAGCTTCTGTGAGGTCACAGGAAGAATAAAAATTGTGCTGGAAAGAAAAATCTACGTTAGTATATGTTAAATAGATATGTACACACATGCACAATTTGTAAAAAGTATTTGTATTGGAATTCAGAAGGCTGCCTAATAAAAGCAATTGATTCTTTTTCTTAGAGTAAGTGTTGTGGTTGGAATAAAAAGTGCTGTTCAGCTGCAAATGGCAGTCAAGTGTCCAAGTTTGGCTTGAGAAAAGAGAAATCAAACAAGTGTGTGATTAAAAAAAGAACAGATACAATTTTCACGCCCAGAAAAATGCATAAAAAGTTTTATGTTAATGTCAATGGAACAAAAAAATATTTACATGGAGAGACCCTTAACCACAGCCATGATAAGGAAGGCCTCTCTGCAGTCCAGTTGTAATCACAGGAAGCTTTATGAAATACAGCTTTAAGACAGAAAGATGAAAGGCTGTGCTCTAACAAAAATTAGTAGCTATTTATTTTTCTTTTCTAACACACAAGGTTTGTCAATAGCATGATTGAAGATCACCAGACAGTGGTGTTAAAATGTCTCCAATAGGCTCCAGAATTATAACCTGTTTTCTCCTTTAAGCACATATTACTCCTGACTTTACTACATATGTATAAAAAGATGGAAAGTTAGCACCAATATAGCAGGGCAAACACTTAATGATACAATTCCTGTGCAAATATTTCAATCAATCAAAATGGACTTAAATCCCAGTGTGGTCATTTTTGCAGTTACCTACACCTGCATATTTGATTCCTGTTTAAGAATAAGGGGTCATTTAGTACTTTGTATCTGTATAACCACATGCATACCCTAATTATGCATTTCCTTCATCCCAGGTCTAATGAGTGAGCAGCACCTGCCTGGCAGGTTCAGGCAGCAGCACAATCTGGCTTTGTAGTACAAAGGATTAATCAGGATATAAACTGCACTCAGGGCCTGACAGGAGTCCTGAAAACATGTTCTAGGAGGGTTTCCACAGCACTCAGAGCGAGCTGAAGAGCATCACAGATTGTTCAAGAAGGTGTTGCTTGTTTGGGGTTGGTTAATGACCTGTGATTTGGTACAATTCCCTTTGTCTGGGTGGAATAAGTTTACACGCCCAAGGTCTCAGCAAGGGAGTGAAGCTGCAGGGCTATTTCAGTGGGTTTCCCTTGCTGGAATGACAGCTCAGAGCACTCAGCTTGCCCTTTATCTTTGAAGATTCTTATTTGTCTACCATTTCACAGCAAGCAGTTCTGATGAATAGTGCAATTAACCTTTCCATTATTAAAACAATTAATTGCAAAAATTAAAGACATGACAAGGGCTAAATACTAATGCATAAATTATCAGGTTCAGGAATTGTAATTATTAATCTATGTACACTAATTGTGAAATAAACAAAGAGGACAAATTGTACTCAGAAATCAGTGCTGGAATTGATGGTCATTTGTTTTTCCTATAAAAAGAGAAATGCACCATTTTGCTCTTGACATACAGAATTAATTTATACCAAGCCTTAAACTAGAGTATTTTTTTCTCTTGTGAATGATGTAGGATCCAAAAATATCTAAAATTTAGTTTTGTTTCTACAGCAATGTAAGATTACATCAAAGAAATTTACATGTCAATGCAAAAATATCTGCCTAAACTACTACTCCTGCAGTGAATCTCCACTACATTTTCATTTCACGTAGCTATAATTTGACTAAGTATTGTGAAATTCTTGTAACAATGTAATATTACAATGTTGCAAGACAAAGTATTAAAAAAGAACACTGATCTGATATATGGCCATATAACCCTTAATAGCAACTCTGAAATATTTCACCTGTGGGAGGAGTACCTGCCACACAAACAGGCCACACAGTGCTACTGAAGGGTGTGTTTGGTGGGGAGGCAACACAGATTGACCTAGTCAAGAAATTATTTTTCCTGTGGAAAGTGTCAACAGTTCAACAGTTTCATAATCTTTCACCTTAAAGACACTCTGGGATATAGCTATGAAGATTAATTTTGTCCCATTGCTTTGTGCCAGAAATAATGAAAAGAACATCCAACTTCAATCATCTGTTTACTGCCCTCAAGCAGTTTTCCTGTCTCCTAGGCCTCCTTCTCCCCCCATTCCCACTAAAAATACACTTTTCCTTAAAGCAGGACCACCTTCCCTTGAGTCATTGCTTTAAAAGCTGTGATGTTGCCACAGCAGGATTCAAACCCTGAGCAATGGTCCCATGAGATAAGAGAGGCTGGGGCATCACCTGCTGCCACTGTACCCGACAGAGCTGCTTCCTTCCTTCCATACTGTTAATAACAGGATGCAGTTAACAAGTTTCAAATGGTTTCATCAATTAAAAAAAAAAAAAAATCAAAACCAAAGAAATCAACAGCAACAAAAACCAAAACAATCCCCCCTCCACAGAACTCCATAATGTAAAGGCACAATTACAAAACATCAGCTAAGTTAGTTGTTCCTATAAAGTATCTATGCAGCACCTGATGCAGGAATGTTTTGATTGGGAGATCTGTGAAATCCAGAAGTTGGATAAGGATGATGTTAAAACCTGAAGTGCCAGAGACCTTTAGCACTAGAGAAAAAGCTTCAAAGAGCAGTCTATGTGCTGAAGGAAGGACATTTTGCTCCAAGGAGGACATCATCCTCTCACAGCTCTGGAAAGAAAAGCAGACTTTTTCCCTTGAAACCAGGTCCCACTTCACATAACATTTATTTTTGCAAGTCACCTTTGGTCCCACACACAAATCCAGTGTCAGTGTCTGCATTACTTGTACTTCACTGAAACCATGCCACCTACACAGAACAGTTGTGAGAAATTCCTGAAGGAATTATCAGCTGGCTCACACCTGGCCTTGGGCTGGCCAGCTGACTCCAGAGTCTCACATCCTCACAGCACTGTGGCATGCTTGAATAATGAGCTTATTCCCTAATTTTCACACTGTCCATTTCAAACCAAACAAACAGCTTTAGATATCAGATAGTTCATTGAATTTTTCAACAAGTGGTTTGTTCCTCAAGCACCATGGCTTGGCAGCAATACATTGATGAGAAAACTACTCAAATAATCGGTCTCTAAGTAAGTGTCAAGGCACAGGAGGCCATGTGCAGGATCTCCAGAACCACTCACCTCTTGGTAAGGCAGCACAAATACAGTCAACAGTAACAAGAAAAATCAAGGTATCCTTTTACAGTGCAGTGTATGGTACCAGTAAATGGTATTATTTTTATAATCACCTTTTCACAAGGATGATATCACAGCGAACATTAATTGATAATAAATTATGAATTAATAAACCAAAGTTCTGGCAAATCCTCTTTCATGTCTTCTCATTCTTTTGATTTCTTTGTTGTCTGTAAACTGTTACAAAATTTACATTTATTCATGCCAAGGATGCAGCTAAAAAGGGCAATGGTACAGTACACATTCTGAAAACAGCTATATCACTGATAACAAAATACAGATTAGGCATATTCCCAGAGTTAATTATAAATATTTGTGCTTGAATGTCAAAGCAGGAAAACATAATCTTGTTACAATATAAAAAGTTATTATATAATGGCCTTTCCTAAAATACAGTTTACTAGAGCATAGCAGGTGGCAGACAGAAGGCTGAGAAATGTAACAAGCAATTACATTACAGAATTTTTTCCCTGAACTTTCATTAGCTAAATTTCTTCCTATTTTAATCCAATCTTTTTAATAATGTGTCAGGCCTGACACTCCAGTGGACATGAAACTCAGAAAGGTCATGGTTGAATAAATGCATCTATTTAATTTTTCTCTTCAACTAGCTTTAAAATTAGTTTATCTGATTGCTCAGGCTATTATATAAAATTTGTTGGATTTTGTGTATTACTAATAAGCACCTTCCTTGTATTTTTGCTCACTATTGCCTAGATAAGGTTTTTCCAATTCTTGCTGATGGCTGATTAAAGAAATAATAAAACAGTGACAAAAGTCAATTCTGCAAAGTTCCCACAAGGCTTCAAACAGATCTGGAGTTTAAGGAGAAGGAAAGCACCAGAATGGTTTTCAAGCACAGTCTTGTGGTACAGTATTATTTTAACAATTCATTTCACTTCCACACCACAAACTCACACATTCAGCAATGCTTCCAGACAAAAAAAGCTGCCTCGAGCATATCCAACAATCAAAGGAGCAGAGCTTATCACATCATTACTTTTCAAGTGTGCTCAGACAAATAGATGCATTTACCATCAAATCATAACATAGGAACTACTACATAAAATAGGTCAATTCCAAAACATCTTCATGAAAATATTTTAAGGCTTTTTCAGTGTTTCGGGAGGTTTGTAGAGAGAACTAGGGAAAAAATCAATTTAATGAAGAATTTCTCAATTTGTTTTTCTTTTAGTATTTTGATTATTTTTTCAATTTCATAAATCCTGCTTGTATCTTGCTTCCAAAGATACTTTTCAGAGGATCAAAATGGTTACATTTTTAATAGGAAATTAAACTTCTGAATGATCTGTCTAGTCTTTGGTGAAATACTAAGCCATTTAAAAAGGCTGATTTACTTGATCCCAAGTAAATCCAGATTAGCTATGATGAAGAGAATGAAATTACAATATAACATGAATGAATGGTGATAACTGACCTTGTTTTATAGAGTTTTATAAAGAAATACTGACAGACATTCTGGAGGGGGGCTCAGAAGTAGTTCCCTAACTATTAGGGTTGCAGCAATCAAGAAAATTAGTCACTAGAGGAAAAGAATCAAAACATTGTCACAAGATGAGGCCTTGTTTAATTTGGAAAAAAAAAATGCACCTATCACCTTTTACACTCAAGATGCAAAATATTTCCCTGGCACTGAAGTTTTGTGTATGCCCTTGGTTTCATGCAAGTTTGGAAAGAATTATCAGTGAACTGTTTCTTTTATACCTCCCAAGATACACTAAGCCAATGAATTCAAACCCAAACCTTTTGGATCTGTACATTAATTGCACTGCTCTCATGTAACAGCCTTGCTGGAGGTGTTAAACCCGAGCTCACCGAGGATGCAGTTTGTGGCCTCTTGGGAGCTGTGCAATTTAGTAAGTATAGCTCACTGTATAGAAGTGATATAAATAAGAAATAAATTACTGTACATTTACTGCAGCTACTCCACAATTTTTCCTTTACATTCCAAAAGTAGATCAGTTCCCCTGAGCTGTACAAGTTATAGATAAGAATGGAATAAAACGTGCAGATTTCACATTTGTGTATAATGTTTTTCAAATGAGTAAGCCTTGCCTAGAGACTTCCGTCACTTCAGACTTTCCCAAAACTCAAGTAAATTATGAGATTGAAGAGATTACAACTGTCATCTTCATCTTTTACTCTGGTAAAAATCTCAGTTATCTTTGCATACAGTTCAATGCTATATTGTCCTGCCAACTACTAATCAAAATTTGGGAAAAAGATTAATCTCCCAAAGTCAAACATATATTTCTCTCTGATTGCACAGCACAGTTTGTTCCAGTTAAGGAGCTGATGCCCCTACAAAAACTTCAGTTTTAAGGGGATACTAAAATGATCTATAAAATTTTGTTCTAGAATGAAAGCTTCTGTGCAAGGTTATCAGAAATCTTTTCTTCACCTTCAAATAATATGATTCAAAAAGAAATAAAACAAAAGGACTTTTGGAGCTGACATTTCAAAAAGTTCTTTATAACCTAACTTCTGTGGAAAACTTGGAATTCCATTTTTTTTAATTCCCCATCTTGACAATTCTACCTCATCACTCAGTCATTCCTGGGCTCATTGTTAACATGGTAATTAAGACTCTATGAAGATGAGTGAGAATGAAAACAAGAAAACAAAATACTTTTGAGCACTTTGTTTTCTTCCCTGCCTCAGTTAAGTACATTCCCATTACTAAGTACCACTCACTCCTTTCCCATGCTGTTGGATTGGCTTTTCCCTTTTCTTTTCCCAGGCCTCTCTCACAGGTCCCTGCCCTTCCCATGCCTTTTCCATGCTCTCCCACTGGGTCAGGAGGATCTTCTCCACTGTGCATTCAAATTGCTCAAACTTCATCTGAGCCCCCGTCACAAGAGCAGAGAGCTGATGGAGCAGCAGCTGCAGCCTGGACCAGTTCCACGCTCCTTCCTCCCTGGGAAAGGAGAGCAAAGGAGAAATCCCCAGCCAGCTCTCAGCCCTGCAGGCAAGGTGACACTGCAAATTCCCACCCACCAGGACACAGGGGAAGGGAATCCCATCCCAAAGAGGAAGCTTGCCACCCTCACAGCTCTTGGTGACTTTACAGCAGCTCAAGGAGGAAAGAATGAACGTCTTCATCTCTTATGGTCGGGATAATTGCTATGTTTTTTGAGGGGCTTTATTTTAGAAGCATAATTTTAAAACAGCAAGAGCTCCTTTAAAAGTTTCTAAAACCTTCAGTGCCCTGCTGAGAGCACTTGGAAAAGAGATTCACAGCAGAATTGCACTTCTGATAGCTGATGTACTTGCCAACTTTGAAAAGCCACCTGAGTAATGAACTGTTGCTTTCTAATTGATGCCTTCTGTTTCCCTCACTTCTATTCATTTTCCTCCCTGTAGAAAACCAAGAACATTTTTATGCCCTTTTTCCACCTCCTGTTCTTTTCTGAATAAAGGAAAATATTTTCAACATTTGCAAGGGTTTTTTTTGGTGTGTCTTTTTTTGTTTGTTTTTGTTTTTTTAATGAAACTAAGGAGATGACTAGAGCTCGTGGACATTTGATATTGTAACACTCATTCTAATCTGATCTACCAATAAATACATCAACCAAACAAGAAAAAAATCCAAACAGTACAGTTTTGACCTCTTCTACTTGTTTTTTTCTCATCCTTAAATTGTAGAAAACAGGCTGTTCATACAACATGCTTTGGAGAAAGCAACTTCTCATGTATTATCAACCAGATTCTCCGTTTTCAAAGTTAACATCTGCATTACAAACAAAGGAAAAATTAAAACTGGAAGAAGGAATTAATTATACAATCATTTGATGGTAGGTTTTCATGAAGGCAAGGGCAACTTTCAGCTATCCTTTTCAACGTATTAGGCCCAATTCCATTTTCCAAATATGTTATCAATATGATAATTCCACACTTTCCCATCTGTAGACAGTCCAGTCTTCGTAAAGATAGCATTATTACTACAAATACACTGAGGGGAAACTATTTCAATTACCAGGAGACTATGCAGCTCCAAGTCTATTTATTTCAATTTATGCAACTGTCTTGATATATGCGTGCATAGAACTTTTATAAAGAATGAATAAATTCACCTTGAAATTGTACCGATTGACTTTGGCTGGGCTGGGCTGTGCAATGGAATCAGAATCACTTCTGAAATAAGCCCTGACAATGCTGATCAAAACGAAGTGGTTACTCATTTATTAACGTGACAGCTCAGCAATGGTTTTGAGCAAGGGGCTGACTGGCCTGGGGTGTCAGCCATGGCCCGGGGTGATGGCTCTGCCTAAAAGCTTTTGAGCCAGTTGTGCTCTCTGAAGCTGCCTCTGATGGAAATCTGACATTTCCTAAGGCTCCTGCACCTGCCTGGATGTCAAGCAGCTGGTGTGAGTACTGTCACCTGTTTCAGATTGTTATTGCACGAGTGACAAGTTTGCCCTGAGACTACATGCATGAAATTGATCCTTTTTCTCTTTGTTATGAGCAATCTGGTTAGGGAGAAAGCATCTTGGGTCAGGCACATGCACAAAATGCCCAACTCCCTAATTTTACAAATTCCTTAACCTAACAACTGAAACGAGTCATCACCAGAAATGTGATTTAAAACATATATTTGAAAGTTTTAGCCTAAGAACCTAAGTTTGTAGAATTTATAAAGTGATGGATTTAGTGGTATTCTCCTTTGAATGTTCAAGTACAGGATTGCTATAGCAACCCACATCCTGCTTTAAAATCAATAGCAATTCAGGCAAGACAAGATGTTAAACCAGTGTAACAGGTAGGAATGTGCTTCCTCAGTTCATCTTAGGTGTTGCTACAATGGAAGCTTAAGTTAAAGGAGGAATAACAAACTTTCTATATGATTTTGGAAAACAAGGTAGGAGGCGAGGGGGATGAATATCAGTGGATTTGAGGAAGGGCTTAACTGAAAGCAGCAGAGCTCATGAGCAACTGAAATAAAGACTCCAGATTGTGCTCTTTGAGCTTTTGCAAAGAACAGAATTGAGTTGAAGTGAATCTGTGCTTTCCTGAAAAGTCAGTTTTAGCTTTGCTCTTATGCATAAGATATTCCTCTAAAATGCATCCACAGAGGTGCTCCTCCACTGAGTCCTTTTGGGAGGAAAACCCAAAGCAGAATTAGCACAACCTTATGTAAGTTCACTGTGAGCCAAAGGGGCTGTTGACACTAATTTGTAATGCCCATTCAAAGCTATTGTTAAATGCTTATAGTTCTAAAATTAATGTAATTGAGTGAGAAAATTTCTTCTGATAACCATCAAATGTATCTTGCACTAATGAGAGAGTAACAAGGAATTTGTTTTTCGAGCATATACCATTCCATCTTTATGAATGTGCATGTTAGGTCTGATGATGTCATCTGTAGTGCACTCAGAACTGGGAGCCAGTAACCCTTTGTGATTCTAAGCTGGATTTCTGGTGGCTCCAGACTCCAGCAGTTTTACAAAGGCTCTTCTGTCTGGACATCTCAAATATTGACACACTTCAAAAACAAATCTCAAATAGTAGAGGAAAAAAAGTGGGGAATATAAGTAAGTTTTGTTTTCTTCTGATTCCTTGAACTCTTTCTGTTTTCCATAAATATTTATAGTAAATTGCAAGTATTTATCAGTTTCAGAATCAACATCACAATAGGAAAACACATCTCTGTGTGCACCCTTCAAAAGGTGATGATAAGAAGTGCTTATTTCCTTGTAACGAGGAAGCACTGATTTCAGAAATTTTAATGCATGTCTGTGCAGGAATGAATACCAATTCCCAGACATTTGTAGGCATTTGCACAAGTATATCAAATAATGAGAAAAAAATGAAGACCCTCTCGGAATATATATTAATATTTTATATTACTCAACCTATTGACACAGCAAGATAAAATTACAATATGTGCCTACCTTTCTCACAGCTGTGAAGCTGAATAAACCATCAAGCATGCCAGTGTAACTATTGCAGAAGCTCTCTACTATCAAGAGAAATCCTTTACATTTAGGAAAAAGGTGAAGGAAAGTTGGCTAGAAATAGTACCTCAAGAAATAGGTAAAAACCTAAGAAAAGCAAAGATTCACAACACAAATTGTACAGATTGAATGAAACAGTATTTTTTTTTTATTCCAACCTCTGCTTTTTTTATTCCTGTTGCCATACATTGAACTCTTGGAACTGAGTCCAGCAAAGAACCAGTTCTCCTTTTAAGATGCACTCTGTGGTGTGAAAATCCTTTAATCCTTTAATGTACACTACATTTAAAGGTGGCAGAGTCTCCCTTCCAAAGCAGACTCCTGAATGTGAATATTTAAGTTGTCCTGTATCAGATTATTGTGTATTATAATAGTTAAATCGTTTTCTTAAACCATTGAATATTTGGTCTGGTTTGGAATTAACTCTTCCTTCAATTTTCATCTTGGCATAGGAAGTTTCTATTGCCCTGACTTTATTCATCCCATCAATCCTAAATTTAACAGCAGCAGGAAATATCACTATGTTGTTTTTATTGGCAATAAATAATTTTACTTGAGCCTTTCTGGGAAGATGTCCAGACATTGCATCTGTGTTAAGTTATAAGATTTCCAGAGATAGTGGGAGAAAAAGTTCATTATCATTTTTGACCCTTGGTGAAAACAGTTTCTTCAGTGTTATTAGGTGCTCCTGTCTGGCAAAAGCAAAGCTTCTTATTTCAGCCTGTACTCGTTTAGAAAATTACTTGAACTCTCTTGGTGTTTTCACATTTTCAGAGCTACGCTGGGGAAAGAAATTTCATTTTAACAAAGACTGCAGAAATGCTGTGCAGGGACAAAAGACTGACCACAAAGCCTTCTTCCATTACCACTAACAACTCCAAATTACATTCACCATTCCATGTGTGCAACATGGAAAGTGTCCTCACTCTCCTCCCTCCAAGAACCACACCTGGCACAGTGCACAGCTGTACTTCAGACATTCCCACCCATCGAGGACAGAAGGTGCAGCCTCATTCCACCTCAACCCACACAGACTCACAAGTCACCCAGTGTTTAGCTATGCAACATTCTAAAATGCCCATGACTGCTGTATTTTTCTGGATGTGCAAACTTTCTTGGCAATAAATCTACTTTTTTTTTCAGTAGTTTAAGTTTTCTTCTTAACATGGAAAAACACTTGCTGATCTTCTCTTGCTGATATTCTCTTGTGAAATATTTCCATATGCATGTGATTCATACTAATTATTTTTTACAACAGGGAAAAATGATTTTTGATGTGAAGATGATGCCAAAATCCAACATTCTTTTAGGGAAAAGATTGTAGGCGAGTTGCTGACATGCAGACATCTCATGTTACTTTACTCCCTAAGGATACTACAAACTTCATTATTCTTTGACTGCCTACCTAGGACTGTAACTTTTGCTCTCTCCAAGTCACGGTGCCAGTTTCAGGTTTCAACTGCTGTCGAGTTTCTCTTGAATTTTTTTAACAGTGCATAATGCCAAATTTTTAAACTTTCCAACAGTGTTCTCGAATTAGTTTAATTGTCTTCTTGCAGCTATCAGAAATCAGCTGGCAGCTCTTGGAAGTCTTCCTTGTTGGGACAGGGAGCTGTGATCCCTCTCCTGGAGCTGACACAGAACGTGCTAAGGAACCCCTGACAGCCACAGAGCTGCCATTTGTCACTCCCTGCCAAAGCTTTACAAATCACCATTTACATCACAACTGGAGCGTCATGCTGCAAGGGAAAAAAAGCTCTTTCATGCTCATTCCTTGTCCTGACTGGTTCACAGATCACAGCACTTGATTGCACCTCGTTCCCCTTCGCACGACATGTACAGGCTCAGAAACCCATTGCTCGTTCTCAGCCCATCCAATGTGATGCTTCCTTTCTCCCCTCACTGAAGTAACTCCTTACATTTTTCTTTACAACTCACAGCAACAAAGATATTCTTCCCGTAATGTCTGGTTTTATTACTGTGGTTGCATAGGAAAATAACGGCATCATGCTGTGCTTTAAAAACTGTGTCCCTGTCTGCAGTTAACTCATTCCATCTCAGAGATCACTGCATGTGTCTGTGCATATCGAGTAAGTACTTTACCTGAAAAGAGATTTTGCACAATCTGAAAATGCCCAGGAGGCAAATTGTTTTATTAAAGTTCATAGTCAAAATCAACTTTGCAGAGGAAGGGTTATCTGTCTTTTCCAAATTCCCTGTTACAGCCTGACAGCCTATGAAAAAGGCTGGCTAAACAATCCCTTCATGTATGTTTAGCAACTGACAGTTTTCTTGAATGTGAGAGTTTTTGTTTATTGGGTTGTTTTACATTGCTGTTTAGCAGAGCTACAAATCGCAGCAGGGGTCAATTAGTGTAGCTGTAAATGTTTTTCTGGTAGCTTTTATCCTTCAAGGCACTGGGTAACACCTCGAATTGAAATGTAAGCAGTTCTCTAGTACCATGCTCTGACCTTCGAGCTACTCACTTTTTTGTAAGGCAAAGGTTAGTTTTAATTCCTTCTGTTAAAGCACATACCCACATGGGAGAAACTTCTGCCTCGGGGTGCTGGGCTCTGACACCCCCCAGCACCAATCTCCTGCCCAGCCTCAGGTTTCTGGGAGAGCCCCCGAGGCTCCTCAAGGACAGATGGACAGGGGTGGTGGAACACCCTCTGCTTTCCTCCTCAAAAGCAGAGTTTTCTCCTTGCCTTAGTACAAGCAGTGCCTCCAAATAGCACCAGTGGCACTCATCTGTGTGGAAGTGAATGAGCTGACAGCGCTGGGATCACATTTGTCTCTGTAATTTAGAATTATTCAGAGAATAGTGATAGGCTTAATTTTTTATTTGTAGATCTAAAGGCTTATATTCATTCATTCCTAGAAGGTCTGTGCAACCCCTATGATCATGATGAATTTTATTGACTACACTAAAACCAAAGCTTCAGTAGGAACATTTTTCCCTTGAGTTAACATTCATAACTCAGTCTTGGTCTCTGATGATCTCCAGAGGATTAAATTGCACCTTATTTGGTTACATACAGTAGTATACACTCAGAATGCATAAATCCTAAGGAACTAAACTCATGCTTTTTTCTTTTTACCCCACAGAACCATATTTTGTTCTTCAGACTCCAAAATTCTGTGAAAAAGCAAGGTAGACTGAGGAGTGATTACTTCATGACTGTTAATTTGAATAATGTGCTTAAATGCTTTTGATGTTTCACAACTAGACTCACTTATTCCCCTTCCTATCTGTTTCCCTTCATTCTCATCTGATCTACCAAGAAATACACCACAACGAATCCTGGCACAAATCCACCAGGAGAGGTGTGCACCATCAGCCAAGAAACAGCAAGCCCCTTCCCTGAGCTAACTTGAGGACAGGAAACCCATTTTCAATTATCCATTCTAGAGAAATTCTAACACAGGAAACACTATTTGTCCAATGCCTTCTATTGCCTTCAGTCCTCTCCTTTAGTGCCTCTAGCATTATTTGAATTACTTCCTGTAAAAAGACTGAGATTGACACACCAGACAATTCTGGCAGTGCTGCATTAATGGTTGGACGTGATGATCTGAGAGGTCTTTTCCAACCTAAATGAGTGTGATTCCATGATTCCCTAAAAAGCTGAAATTCTAATGTCTTGTTCCAGGATTAAAATACTGCTTTAGTCGTGTACTCTAAGAATTATTTTTCTATGTAAGCTTTATGAAATGGTGTGATTGTTCACTAACTCACGAACTACTCATTTGATGCCTTCAAAATATTTCATCATGGAAGTGGCAGCAAAAATTTATTTTCATTTCAAGCAAAGACAAACAGAAGCCTTTCAAAATTTCTGACAACACTTTGCACCTCTGAACAGCTAACAGCCAGTGAGCAGGGAAATCAGCTGGGATGACAGTCCCAGCATCAAGTATTTCTTAGTCATTTTTTATAAAGAATAAAAATGTTCCAATATGGGAGGCAGAAAGTTTTCCACCCAGGAGAAGGCAAGAACTGGACAGGATGCTTCAGTGCAATCTGGATGATCCAAAAGCAACTGCTGCTACACATCTGGACAATTTCTTTGACCTTTTTTTTTTTTTTTTTACCAGATCTGTTCCCACACCTGATTTTATTTCTTTGATTCTAGATTTTTTTTTGACAAATAGAGTTTTTTATTAAAAAAATAGAACACATCATCAAAACAGCATGATCTATTCTGTTTGTAATCTTTCATTTTTCATACAAATAGTGATAGATAAAGATTTACTTAAGTAAAGACTAGCTTTGTGTGCAAATGACTACTACAATACAGCACTTAGAAAAGTAGATCAACAGTGGTTTCACTAAGAACAAAAATGTGTTTGATAAATAATTCATTTATACCTACTGTGCATAATAATCACTCTTCTTAAGCCAGTATTTCTTGGAAAAAAAATCATTAGTCAACAATTTGTCTGGAAACATGACATGGAGCCTCTCTCACAATGGCAAAAAATCTAAACATTCATAAATAAGGCATCTCAGCTTACTAAAAAAAATGAACTCCTTCAAAATCTTGGTTTTCTTGGAGGTTTTAATTGTTACAGAGCACTGAACTCCAGATTCAGATCTCTAAGCATGCCTTGATGAGCCTTCTGCCTCTGCATATTCATCATAGCTGCAAACCTGTCCCGTCCTTGTACACA
Source organism: Chloebia gouldiae (assembly GCA_003676055.1). Classification (NCBI taxonomy): domain Eukaryota; kingdom Metazoa; phylum Chordata; class Aves; order Passeriformes; family Passeridae; genus Chloebia; species Chloebia gouldiae. Next base: position 12,098,751 of record QUSF01000017.1, on the reverse strand, counting down.
GCCCTGACACTCAGAGAAGCTCTCATTGTGCTCAGGGCTGGCTGCACTACAGGGCTGAGAAGAGCAGCAGAGGCAGTTCTGTGGTATCTGCAGTGATTGCAGCAGGTGATTGTCTGTGAAGTTCAGGAAATCATAACACCCAAGAGAAATATTTTCTAGACTGGAGAATGACTGCTTGTGTTCACAAGCATCACCTTTCGTATCTGAGAAAGTATTGGAGCCAAACATACGGCTTCCTTATTAAACAAAAATATCTTTCAGTGCTTGGAATCTTTGTAGATTCAGATGTAAATCACTCAAGAAAGAAAACACTGCTTGTAAAAGCAAAGTTCTGATTATGAAACCCCCTTGTGTCTATTACTAAAAGTACCAGATACATCAGTGTGTTTCACCAAAGGCTCCTGACTATTTCACACAGATCACTCTTTGACTAAAGCAGCTGGTGGCCCACATGTCAAATCCCATTCTTTTTCATACTATTAATCACCAAGAGTACTAACAGAAAGTCAGGTTTGCAAGATGAACTGAAACAATATGATTTTATTTTCTTCCATAATTTACATCTAAGAGTTAAACACTCCCAGAAGATTAAAATAATAATAATAATAATAATAATTATCCATGCAGTTTATACAACAGATGCAAATGCATCCTCCAATATGCTCAGAGGTGCAAACCAAGCTGAAATCAAGGCATCTTCCAGCTGGTTTTGAACCAGCTCAGAGTTCAGCCAGAGCCAGAAGAGCTCTGGGGACACGAGGCTCAGCACGGTGATGTGAGCAGGGCCTGGGGACAGCCCTGGCAGCACAGCACGGCTGGGCACACACGGAGGGAAATCTGCCTGCCCACAAATCATGGGCTGGGGGAGGCTGCAAACCATAAAACCTTCGAGGCCACAGGCTGGAGACTTTGCTTGCAGCATTTTGCTGACAGGCACGGACAGGTAAAAGGCTGTGTGGCCAACAGGAGTTATGTCATTTACGTGCTGTTTGTGTTGCAGTAACATCTTATGCTGAATTGCTGTAATTAACTTATCCCAAAGGCTTTTGTAAGGAATAAGAGACCCATTCTACTGAAAGCTTTTCAACCTCTGTGACAAATGTAAGAAATTTCTTTATCCTCAGTGTAAACACTTGGAAAACAGGAGTACCCCAGGATAAAGTGAGAACAGAAGCTCATATTAAAGCTAGGTGAGATAGCCTGGTCTCTCCAGCACATTCAGAAACCAACAGAGAAATCACATTTTCAAAGAGAGCAAAACCATTTGGATATAATCAATTTAAAATGTATTATGATATTGCCCTTGTCTTGAAGCAGGATACAGCAATAAATAAGAGTCAGTGAAGAGGAATTGGAGAGACCCCTATAAGGATCTGAGGAAAATGGAGATAACTCCCTCAGAGCTTCTTACCAGATGTTGGCAATTTCACTGTTACACTGCGCAAAGCAGATTTGTATTTCTATAACCTGGGAAAGATTAATCTGCAAGCAACAAATTACAATTTGAATACTAAATTCCAGGTTTCACCAGCATAATCTCTAACCTCAATAAGAAAAAAGGCACCCATAGCAAATCACTTCAGCAGTCCCTTAAAAGAACAGAAAAATATCAAATAGCAAGATATGGCAAATTAGAACAGGTTTTTAAATTCAATCCTATATTGATTCTAGCAGATGATATATAGCATTGATTAAACAGACTGATAATTTAGTTATATCATGCTGGAAGGTCTTGGCTAGTTGTCATATGATTCTGTCTTCTAAGCAGCTGTTGTTTTGATCCAAAAAAGTGAATCAAAAGATGTTTACATTTTGGGAGGGACTAGAGATCTCCTTTATTAAATTTCTTTTAATTTTTCAAAAACTGATAAAATGTCAGAAATTATTACAGCTATATACTTTTAATAACCAGAGAATCTGAATGATGCCCAATTTCATAAAGCCCTCAGTCTCTGCCCTGACCACAAATTAACTGCTTTAAACTGTGCACAAATCTAACTTCAGTGCACTAGAGTTAACTGAGATGAGGTAAGTCCTTGGCTGTCCAATCCATAATTAATTAGTCTTTGTAAATGATTGTCTAACTTTGTATACAATATATGTTGCATGACTGGGTAGCAATCAGAGGAGGCAAGGATTAATTCAGATAGATTACAGATCCCACTCAGTCCTTAGAACTCTACTTACTATCTCACAAGCTAAAATTAATTTACATACATCCAAATTGTTAATTCACTGAAACATACCACATGAGGAAAACTAGGGAAGCTGAGTATTTACATGAAATAATAAACAGAATTGAAAATACATAAGATTAAATACTGTTTATATGCTTGTACACAGGCCTGATGAACTGCAGCTGCAAACAAGAAAAACTTTTGGGAAAACTTGTGTGCACCACTAGGACACAACTTGTCAAACCCATGGCTACAGAAGATGCATGAGCTAGAAGTGACAAACTGACTAAAAAGATTCAGAGAAATGAAGAGGGCAAAGTCACACATATTCTGGCAGTTTTGCCAAAATCAGAGGAACAATTTTTTCACAGGTACACTAAAAGTGCAATTTGTAACTCAAACTCATTAGTATTGGTGAGATAGTTTACATTTATATGCAATTTAAATTGACAAAAATAAAGTCTTGTTATTTTAATTGAATCAATGCTGTTTGGTTACACTGTAACATTGCTTGTTTCATGCATTCTTTGTGAATTCTTTGTCACTGTGGCGTGAGCTAAAATTGACCTTAGTGTCTGCTCATATACTTAGAATTATTTTTACACAACACAGGCAATTATGGGTGCTCCTCTTACATGGCATTCACAGCAAAATTAGGAATCAGACTTTACTTATGGGTTGGTTCATGCATTACTTGTAGCTGATTCAATTCACCAGCATAAAGAAATCAACACGGGATTGAAAGACACAAAAGAATTTCAACACAATGAAGTCTCTGAAACAGGATCAGCAAGAAAATCGTAACATGCAAAGGGCAAGGAGAACTGAGGATTACAAAATAGGTATTTAGCAAGAGTCCCTCTCTTCTGGGTACCTGCCAAGAGCAAAGGAGGAGCCTGGGCTGTGTCCTGATGCCTGGAGAGTTGAGAGCTTCCCACCTGCTCTCCCCCATCCACATCTCTCCTCACAGAACCCTCTCCCATCTTGCTGTAGACAGCCAGACTTCCATAAAATCAAGGGAATATAAACCTGAAATAATTTCTGTACATTGTATTAGCACTTCAAAATATTACAAAGGAGGAATACAAAACCCTTGTACAGAATAGGGTTTTTTTTGAGTAATTTCTACAGAGCTTTATGTGGTTAAGAGAGAAAGAGGATATTTTGCAAAGTACCAATAAAAAGATAAGAGATGATGACAGCATTGCCTGACAAAAGCCAGAAATATATTGATGAGGGTAATTCTGATGTGGAACAATTTTTTCTTTGTTATTTCCACCAAGAACTTTGTAGAGAAAAAACAAAACTGCATCGTATGCTGGGCTTTGCAAGGGATTTAAGGTTCAGTCACTACTACACTTCCCAGGATACAAGTATATTGACAAAAATCTCGTACCCAACATGCACATTTAATAAAGAAAATGAATGTTATTATTTAATCTTTCACTGGCCTGAGCAATGACTTTGACTCTCATGCTTTCTGGAGATGGAGCCTCCACAGCTCCTGCTGCTCAAATGCCGTGGGTAAATCTTTTGCTGGACCTCAGTGCCAAAGCAGAAACACTACTTAGCTGATGTTACCAGGATGATTATTTTCTCTTGACATCACAGAGAGAAAACAATAGAGGAGATGCTTTTTAAAACCAACTATTGCCTGAAGATAAAACAGTGATCTGACCCTGTTAGAAATTTCAGTTGAACCCTAAGAAGTACATCTTTAGCTATGCATGTACAAACACAGATAAACCTCAACACAGACCCAAATCCTGCCTGTCACAAGTTTGTTTGGGCTTTTTATTTGTTTGTAATACCTGCATTTCCACTATACTTACCAGTTTATTGCTTTATTGTACTAAGGAATTTTGTAATGAAAATTATGTATGAACCCAATTATAAATTGTTGAAATCACAATTACAATACTAGATAATAGAATAATTTGTACAGTGTCTTGGGGATTTTATTCCAAAACACCACAAGTACCTAGAAATACTGTGGTTTTTAAAATTCATTGAACATGGATTAAAATGAGAATTGCTATCATAATTACTATCATATAGTCATTACTATCACACACAAAACTTCAAAGTCTGTCATGCATCTACTGAGTGAAAAGGTTTTGACTGCAGACTTACTGTATTCAGGCACTGGGCAAAAATTCCTGAGGGTTCCTGTGATCTGCATAGTATTTTCCTGAACAATGATAGCTGGAGGAGAGCACAGAATACCTCTGAAGGAGTATTTGTAGGCCTCTGGAGCATTACTACAGATGATCTAACTTAAGGAATGGAAAGTGGGCACAAAGGTAGAATAATGGACTATTTTAACTATCTTGGACTCTAAAATGTTGTACAAAGACATAAAATCTTTTAATTTACATATATGTGTGAACTCACCTGTATATGTCACACTTACATTATACATATGTTAATGTTTGAGCAGATTTTTTTTTCAAAGTAAGTTGTTTCATTCCTTTCTAAATATTTCACAATATCCATCAAGAAAATAGTTCTCAACAATAATTGTATTAGAACCAAATGGAACTGACACAAAACAAATCATCAGCTCCATTTGCTGCATTTAGCAGTCACATTTTCACTTATTAACAGGAAGACTATTTCCCTTTTCTTTCTCTCACTATGAGCAAGGATTTCAATACATTGCATTTGAGAAAGGGCATTATATTCTTTAAATAAAGCATGTCACTCAAATAATCATTAAGCATTCATGTGTAAGGCCACTGTAGATCATGCTTCAACTGCGAGAATCACAATTGTTTTTATATACATCTTTCACTGAACTTTAGAAAAATTCTGTTTGTGAATAAAACTGCCACTTCCAGGGTAATTGCAAGAAATTACTTATTTCACAAAGTGGAATGCTTGAAAGGTTTTCAGACAGCATCATACTCAATGTAGTGTATTCCATTAATCTTGAAGCTATCTGGTAGAGCCATCAGAAGCTGACCCAGTATTTAGATAAGCATTGATACAGAATGGGCTGTCAAACCTTTTTAATAATTACTTATTTATAATTTTTGCCTCCAAATAATAATTAATATTTAATTCAGTATATTGGATATTGAAATATAAGCCTGTGTCATTAATTTGGATTGAACAATGGGATATTTAATCTTTAAATAAAAACAAACATTACATATACTGTTTCAGAAACAAAACACAGGAAAGAAAAGGATAAGCCTTGCAATAAAATCCTTCTCTTCTTTCACTCTCCTCTCATCTTCTAATCCTTCCAAGAAAAACCCAAAGCAAAAACCCAAATACATCAAATTAGGAATTCACACAGACGGCATAGGAGTATCTAAATTCCACAGAAACTTCACCAAAAGAGCCAATTTTGGGTGAAAAATGACAGTTAACAACCTTTAAAAGAACGAGCAGAAGCATAGCAAGTGTCATAACTTTGAATGCAGTAGCTACATTTTCCTTCCCATTCAACACCTGGCTTGTGGAGTGCCAGTAGCCATGGCAACCCTCTGCATGCCAAGGCTCTGCAGCCCAGCTACCAAGCCTATCCCCATGATTTTCCTCCAAATCTCCTTTCCTCTATCCCCGAAGCACATCGGGGGGGCTTTGTCTTCTCTATAAACTTGAATTCCCTCCCTCTCTCCCCACTAATTTGAGACTGAAGCCCCTTTCATTGCTGATCACAGCTAAGGCACCCCGAGGCAATGATGCAGTTGGGTACCATTAGATGCAGCCATGCATCGAAAGTACACTCAGACCCGAATATTTCAACCTCAAAATAATTACAGCACCCTTCAATAATAATGCAAAAGATCAACAGAAACTGTTGTTAAGAGAACACAAAGTGGCAGCTAACACACTGGAAGACAGCACACCTGGACTTTTGTTTATTAAATAGCCTTTACTCCTTTCTACTGTGTCCTACACAGACACACCTTTGAACACGTTGAGCCACTCTCACTGTAACACACACATTTCAGACCTCAGATAAGCACGTTGTAGCCTGATGTGTCAAACGTGGTATACAGTGCATAACTATGGTCCCCTTCCTTCCTTCATCCACCCTGAATTTATCTTCAGTGTCAGAAGACACAAGATTTGAATGGATCTTAATTTAGAATCTGATATTTTCAGTACACTGTTCTTACAGGGTATAAAATAGCACCTCAGTATCAACAACTGATTGTATTGTCCTGCTATATTTCCACACAAAAGGACTACGAGAAACTTTTTTTGTCCCTAAAAAGTAATCACAAGAATAAAAAGAGAGTTGAAACTGGTGTTGGTGCAAGTTAGAAAAACCAAATGAAGGGCAAACACACTAGCTCAGGAAGCCAACTCTTTTGAGTGATTAGGATGATGTAACCAGTGCTACAACTTCACAGAAAAATTTAGCCAGTAAAGCAGACCCAGTCTGATAGAAAACTTGTTTCTTAAAAAAAAAGTGAAAAGCCTAATTAATGGTAGTGTTCAATGAATTATTAAAATATGCAAAGTTCATTTTAAAATTTTGAAAACAATCACCTAGGATAGAGCTTGTTGGCAAAACAGTAATAAAGTATAAATATAAATAAGAATGACAGGATAATGTCTCACAGACATGCAAAAAGAGATGCAAACAACTGGAAGATCATTGAAAACTTTTGACCAATATGAAACTTGAGATGCATTAACAAGACAGCTGGAGGATTCCAAAATACAATCCTGTGCCTCACTTCATCCCCTGAACACTGTATGAGGTAACATGAAGTATTGCAAGTAGTTTAACCTGGCAGAAATTTTACTGATTCAAAAGAAGCCCCTTCCCATCCAGGGAACTGATGGAGTTCAAACCAAACTGGAGTAAAAGGAATAAAGCCAGTTTAAGCCATAGCAACGTCTCATCTGGTTCATTTCAGTCTGCTCAAACGGGTGGAAGGGAAGGAAAAGCTTCCTCCAGAGGCAGGATTATATTACCTTTAAGTGCTTGTGGAACTGTAACATATACTTAACATTTCAAATAGTTTGAATAGATGTCTTCTGCAACTTATAATAAGCCCTAAAAATGTCACCTAGTATAACTATCATCATGTCTGCTGTAGGTACAACACTTACCTTGGTAAAACAGTTGATTTTAGAGATAGAGGTATTGCTAGGTCCTAAATAAAGAAATACCAGTCCAATAATGTCAACATATTTACACTGAAAATACCTTATTCATTATGCCAATTTCCTCATAGAGAAGCCTTATTAAAATAAAATTTTAGTTCCATTACTATCAGGCAGAATTTCTAACATGAGGAAAATTTCTACTGTAAACCAAGACTAAACCGCTGGCTTGTCTTGGTCTGCATTTTCAGGGGTACCCTGTACTCCCTGCAAAGCAGGGAGTGAAGGATCAATACTGGATCTCTGTAGTGTATTTGAGATGTGCCTTTAGGAAGATCATGCTAAATAGGAATTTTACTAGGGAATTCTGTGTGCAATAGCTGTAGGCTCCCTAACTTATATTTGCAAATGTAAATTCCAGAAGACAGCAAACTAATGCCCTGTTCCACAAGGTACTCTGCAAACACTGTGTAGGAGAGATTTTTTCTCCCATGGTTCTTATTTAAATGAAGAATGAGTGAAAAAACAGACAGAATATTTTAAATAAAGTCATTTGGCCACGAAAGGACACTTGCCAGACCACAAATTACTTTCACTTTTGATATTATTAAACTGCTTTTAAACAGGATATACATACCTGTGTATTTGGTATCTTTTGTTTGAATACTTGAATATATAAAGTATATTTTAACCAATATTATTTCAACTCTTTGTTAAAAAATTGTAGCTTCAACAGGATACTCAAAATGAAAACTCAAAGACACACATGAGGAAAAGAAAAGTGAGGATACAGAGCTGACACACACAGCACAGATGTGTCTGTGAGCTGGTGGGAGGGCTGTTGCAGAGAAGAGACTTTTGGTGTGTCACCTGAGCAAGCAGAGCAGCCTGGGGCTGGTACAGTCACCTGCCCTGGTGAGAATGCAGTGGCTGGGGAGCAGCTCAGCACAGAGGACATCGAACCAAGTGAACAGGTCTCTGGATCTAGGAGACAAATCTCTTCCCTTCTCTAAGAGGGAGGGAAGTCTCCTTATGTTTGAAAAGGTCACCTCGGAGTCGTCTGTGACCTTTTTCCTTCATAGGTTTGGAGAATTATAAATCATAATTTTTTAAATCATTATATATTTTATATGTAAATCAGGTGTCTGGAGTAGAAAAATCAGTATAAACACTCTAAGAGAGGTAAAGATAGAGAGAGATGATACAGAGGGGAAATGCACAGGCTGGCCTGAACAGAGCAGTTTCTCTCCTGCTTTATTCCATCTCTTATGGCAATTTTCACCACTCTAAACAGCTGGCCTGTAAAAAGCCTAAAAGTGGCTACATCAGTCAGAAAATTGTTAAAATCTCTTATTTTGATGCAATGCCTGCTGACAAGATACAGGAAGCTACTTTTTAGAATTGGAGCAAGCAAATGCTTCAGTTGCTTTGACATTCCCTACCTTTTTCATTTCCTTGTTTTCTGTCAGTGTTATTAGGCAATCAAGATTAAAGGGTTATTTTACACTGATTAAAAAAAGAAATCATTCAAATTAGATTTTGTGCATACTAAAGGCCAAAGGGAGTGCTGCTGCAGAATCAAAACCAAAAGAATTTCAAACTACAGTATTTTGTCTCTGTGAAACAAAACAATTTAAGAAGTTATCAGCCAAAGCTGTTAATCAAATTAGCTGGAAACTACAAAGGTGAATAAAAAAAAAGAAAAGAATATTAGATATTTTACACTTAAAGCACTGAATTATAATAAGCTTCCACCTGTTAACATATTAATAATGCTGTTAAGAATACGATGTGCTTGACACAGTGCCACAGATTTCATAAGCCTATGCAATTTCTTATCTGTCAAGAAGCACTTTTTAGCTACTGGAAAAAATGTAAGAAGGAAGAAGGGGAAGAAGATAGATGAAAAAAATATACTGCATTAAGGCTGGAATGAGATTGTGAAAATCCAGTCACTTGACTCCTTTACCATCAGGCTACATATATTGGAAAATATAAAAAAGCCCAACATTGCATCAGGAAATGGATTGTACTGAGTGACCTCAGAGAACTTTTCCATCTGTGCCATTATTAATATGATGCAGACAGGGTAAAACAGAGCTGGCAAAGCAATATATGTTCTCAGAGATGATGGATATGAAGAGAGAAGATAATGCTGATAGAAACAATTACTTGGTATAACAAGCAGGGGATTTTGTGAAAGTGCTATGATGTAATGAGGAAGATAAGCTGATATTCCTAAAAGTTAAATTATTAGATTTGTAGAGCTGAAAAAGTAACATGATGGAAGGTTTTCAAGCTGAGAAAATAAATCAGAATGAATAATTTACATGATGCTTTGCTCAGAAGAGGTTCTCTAAACTAGTGACAGTTTCTCCACATATCTTGCTTTAAATTCTGGATTTCCATGATCTTCCACGAGACTTGGACTATATTAATTGATTGAAACATTTTACTACACTGGATATGTGAAATTCACATTAGTTTCTGAGTAACATATACTAGACAAAATTCATTTATTATTTTCTTATGGCTCATGAGTCAAGTGATATTTGCAGAAAAGTGAACTTCAAGTCCTCAAAGAGCAAACAGACCAAAGTTTATACAGAACTTAAAAAGTGACATATTTACCGTAGTGGGTCCCTGGAGGACAAGCTTGATTGTTTATCCAGAAAGCCTATCCAACAACCTGTAGTATTAAAAATAAAAAAATTATCTTGCACAACTTTGTACCCAAGCATAGTTAAAGGTGACCTGCACTACAGCAGGTGCCTGGAGGGAAACTTAAAGAGGAATGGATTTTTAATACCTGCTGTTGATCAAAATTTTTAGTCTAATTAGAAGATGTGTCAGAGGACAAGACTTTTTTTTATAAAAAGTAATTTAGGGTAACTTATGATCTAATAGTTAAGTAACACTGTGTGCTACACAATACTGAGTAAAGATTGTGCATGCTGTACAGCAGCTCTGTGGACACTGTAGGACAACAAGTGGAGAAAAATGTAACCATATTCAGCACAACTCCATCTTAAGGAAACTGCAGGTCGAGCAAGGTCAACCAAGTGACACAGTTGACAGCCTTAGGTCCCGTTCTGTGCCTCTGTCAGGGAAATGCCACGTTGCTCCTCACACAGTGAGCAAGTCCTACCCTCCTCGATCATTTTTCTGACACTGTGGCCTCAATCATTTGCCCTGTCAACTGTTTAAGCCACCTCAGCTGGGAGCCTCGGTGAGAAGAGCCAGAAGTTCACCTCTGCCATCAGCATTGTGAGCAAGGTCAGCCCAGGGAGAAAGCAAATTACTGCAGAACTTTTATTTTCAATGCCTTCATCCTACCATTGGTCTGCATTGTCAACCCCTTGGGGTTCTAAGAAGAAATAGGCGAAGAAATAGGCAAAGTACAGAATACCTTAAAAAAAAGTTATCCTTTGCTGAAATGCCAGTTTTACTTGCCACAGCTCTATGTTATTTGAGACTGCAGACACATTTTCCCTCTCAGCCTGTATTTTATGCAAGTGCTCTTGCCATTTCAGTGTGAGGTTCAGATACAAGGGCAGCTGCTCCCTGTGCTCGCTGAGAGCACAGCCCATCCTGCAAGAGCAGCGGGCTCTGGGCTGCAGGACCCAGGCTGGAGCTGCCACCACAGCCACGGCTAAAGGAGCCACCCTACAGTGACCGCCAGGCTCTGTGTGTGACACAGAGTGACCACCACAAAGTGTGTGTCACACACAGAGTGACCACCACAAAGTGTGTGTCACACACAGAGTGAATGCCACAAAGTGTGTGTCACACACAGAGTGACCATCACACGCTGTGTGTCACACACAGAGTGACCTCTATGTGCTGTGTGTCACAAACAGTGACTGCCAGACACTGTTTGTCACATACAGAGTGACCATCACACACCGTGTCCCACACTCAGTGACCATCTCACACCGTGTGTCACAGAGTGACCATCACACACCGTGTGTCACACTCAGTGACCATCACACACCAGCTTTGAAATATCAGTATTTTAAACATTAGCTTTTGGAACAAATTAATGTGTCAATATTTGTTCTAGGTTTGCAAAGATTAATTCTTCAACTAACTTGTTTTGGTAATGTATTGCCTCTTCTGCTTTTATTGACAGAAGTATTCTAACTGGCATGAGTGTTTGTAGAAATTTAATACCAAAAGATATTGTGGGAAAAAGCTTGTGGGCAATTAATTTTACATTCATAATGAAATTTGTTGACAGCAGAAATGTTTTAAGTGTTCATTCACCCTGGAATCAGGAGCAATAACACCTAACCAATAATGTCGCTAAAGTTACAGCCTTGACTGTGTCTATAAAAATTAAATGTTTACATAATTAATTTGGCATTAATACATGTATTTAAAAATACATTCTAAGACAAAAAAAATAAATGTTTCTGAATAACTGGTGTGGTTTAGCAAAACAATGATCTGCATGTAGACATCATACAGCACTGCAAAAAGAGTAAAAGCATGGGATATGTTCAGATTGTTGAAATTATTACTTCTCCAGAGTCATAGAATTCTGAAATGAACTATTTTTTAATTATTATTATTATTTTATTTTAGCAAAAAAGAGGGGAAATCATGAAGCAATGTCCTAGATTGGAGAAAACCTTTCTTCAGTAATTAAACTAGTCTTACACACTTCAGTGCTTTCCAAAAGCAAAGAGAGACAGTATCAATACCCCTCCTGATAGGAAACGTGGGACAGACCATGCCCATAAAGGCTTTCCAGTCCTCATAAACAAAAACTTCCATAGAAATTTCAATTATTTGGATTTTGCAGTTCAGAGAGGCAAAAGTTTCCTTAACAAGGGGTATGTTTTGTGCCACTAGGTATCAATAAAGCTGTAGAATCTCCTAGGGTGCAGCTGTAATGATTTCCAGGTTGAAGACCACGCTAAGGTTCCTTTGCATTTCCACTGCCTTGCTACTCACCTTGTCAAATTTTGTTTGGACTTTCAAATTTCAACCACTAACCACAGGAGCAGGCAGAGGGGAGACAGGAAATCTGACACTTTTAAACGGGGTTTGAGGCATATTTGTCAGCTGTGTTTCCTTTGTCCTCTGCGTGCTCAGAGGGATGGTCTCAGCAGCTTTAGTGCAGGAGCTGAGGTGTTACCCTTTTCCTCTGCCAGTCCCAAGTTCTCTTGGCATATTCATTGGCCATTCAAAGCCTGAATCAATATATCCACTGCTAAGAGCAAAGTCAGGTTGCACAAATATTTGCTGCATACAGTAGTTTTCTAAGGTTTTGGCATTGGACACAACATACTAATGATTTCACAGTTCCTGCAGAGCCTCTCAAAAGGGCCTGCATTTTCAGATTCAGTACATGCCACATGCTTTTAGCTGAAGATTTAGAATTTATTAGATTGTCTACAGAATTGATAAGGAGCAATGACTTGATATTGGCTTGTCTTTAAAAAACAGTCTTTAATGAAACACAACCATACAACTGTAAGTGAAAAGTGTAAAATGTTATTTATACTAAAGTTTGCTGTGATCTACCAAGTTTGTTATAGTTTTATGAAGTGCATGCTATGATAACTATTCTTGACATCCTGTTCTGTTTTAAAAAAAATTCTATTACGCAATTTTTCTCACCATCTCAGTTTAATTTAAAATTGTTTTTAATTCTACTGATATGAAACCTTTGCCTATGTAACAAACTTTTTCTCCCAGGTTTTAAACATTAAGCTGTCTTGAAATTTATTGTTTTCTGACAAATGAAGATTTTTGAGCTGATAAACTTTCGTCCTGCCTGTAGCATTTTAAAATGCAATAACAAGTCAACCTCTCAGCACAATATCTTTGCCAGAATTTATGACCACAAAGCTGCACAACACCGGAGATTACTTCAGTCTAATCCAACAATTAAAACATGATCCCTGTTATTTAAAATGCTAGACATGCAGTATTTCTTACACACACGGTATTGGCATTTAAAGAGGAGCTTCACAGCTGCACACAGATTTTATTCACCCTCTACAGCTTTTTCATGCAGGATGTTTGCACTGCTGGCTTTGAGCAGGAGGAGCTGGTCCTGTGTCCTGGACAGGCTCCGTTTCCAGCTGAGCTCAGGCAGAATCTGACCAATGCAAGGGAAAGAACCACACATTGCTGCCCTAACCTGCAATTAGCAGCTCACTGGGACATTTGCATAGCCCTGTTAAGAGCAGTGATCCCATCAGGTTTTCCCAGACCTAACACTTTCAGGCAGACTCTATTGACATGTTTGGCTCCGTGACCTTTCATGATTTGATTTTGAAGGCAAATTTCACCACCCTCAAGAGAATTGCATTCTGGAAGTTGCCAACTGTAGCTGAAAACTTCTGTCAGTGTGACTGTGCTAGAAACCACAAAGTGAAATATAATACCAGCTGGGTTCGAACACTTTAGAGAATGTTCCAATCTAGCATTTCACTCCTTTGGCCAAACAGGATACCCACAGTATGTCTAACAGCTTGGACTCCGTTTTCTTGGCCTGAAATAATTTTTTATCCTGGCAGGATACTTCATTCCCTCTGCAAATCTCTGTCTTTCACTTAATGTTTCCAGAACACATAATTTTTTCACACCACATTTTGCTCATTATTTAGGAAATCCTACATTTCCATTAGGGAGAGCAAAATAATTTGAAATAGTATTGCATAAAAATGCGCCTGTGATTTTTTAAATCCACATAAAGTTGCTTATGGTAGAATTTCAGACTTCAGTTTCTACTAAGCTTTTGATTCATTGTGAAATCTGCTTCCAGCATGAAGATTAAAAGTTGTTCTTTTAAGAGAAGATGTAACAGATATTGCAGGGTTGATATGGGGCACAGATAAATTCTAAAACATTATATCAAATACTAGACCTTTAATTTCTCTAGTTTCATTCCAATCTGAATTGAATCAAAATGCATTTGGATTCCCCACTGCAGAACATCCCTATAAGATAAACTCATTTTCTTCTTCTTTTATTCAATACTGAAAATGCTCAACTCTCATTAAACAGAATTTTTTACCTACACTGGTTCATACTGCAATTTTCAGCAGAGGAAGCATACTGAAGAATAAGGGGGGAAAATAATTTCCATTTGAAGTAGTTCAAAGGTAGTTAAAAATGCTAAACTTGGCATAATTTCAACCCAATAAAATTAAAAGCATGAATCAGTGCAGGAAATAATACTTCATGATAAATATATAAATACTCCTACACACACTAATGACAGAGTAATTTCAAAATCTAATGTACTTTTCTAACCAAACTGTAGAAGCACTCCCCAGTTATTTTTGGCTAGATATGCTCCCTAGGATTGTGCCTGCTTCTTGAGTTGAGCAATCATTTTCCATTAACATTTTTACCAGTCCAAATTATTCACTTAACTTTGTTGAAGGATAATGCAAGAAGCTCAAAATCATGACTGACATAAATGTATTCCAGTCATTTGTGGGTTAGAGCTTCTTTCTGGTAATTTCCACGAGACAGAGATTGGTTCCAAAAAGACTTATTACCTATACCACATCCTTATGCATAAAGATACAATAATCACAGAATATGGGAAAAAGTGAGGTGGAAAGGGAGTTAGACCATTTAATCCATTCATTGTAGCTTATGATTCAGAAAGAAATTTGCATAACCTGCTCTAAAAGACTTTCTATGTAACCATGATGCCTCAGTTTCCCAAAGCAATATTTCAATGCTTCACCTCTCTTACTGTTAGAAAAGGATTTTTTAAAACCAAATTTTCCTTCAGCATACATTCTTCACTTTTTCCAAATAAATGTCAGAATGCATCTTCATTTCTCTTTGCAGTGGCTGACTACATATTAAAAGAGTTTTAATAAGTCTACTCAGTTTCCACTGTTCTAACCCCAAAAATACCAGTTCCTCTCCTCTTAGAAAATACTGAATTTGCTATGTATGACTATACTTTATTGTCTCCCAGTCCTTCTCCAAACACTCAATCTTTTTTTTTTTTTTTCAGGTACAATGCCCAAAAATGAAACAAGTGCTCCTTACAAAAGGGCTGTGTTTCATGTTTTAGCTTTATGCTAAAACAATTCCTGCATGTTGCTCATTTAAATAGAAAGTAATAAGTGAGATCTCAGGTTCAGGTTCAGGCTCCAGGTGTACACACAGTGTATCTGTACTCACTCAAAATACATCACTACTAATATGTGCAAATCTGCAAAGAGCTTTCTACAAAATACACCTATATAGCAAATTCAGCCTGGGACATCATGAAAGAGAGCTCTTCCTGCTCACCTGTCTTACGGTTGATCCTGTTGTTTAATTTATGTGAGGAGATAAGATTTGTGAAATATTTTAGATAAATTTTTCCTATATTTTTTAAATATTACTGTTATGTAGGCAGATTAATAAATTTGTTTTCACTCCTGATTTATAAAATTAAAAAAAATTAAACATTTTAAAAACCCCAGAAAAGCAGAAAATCTAATGACCTTCAAATGGTCAATTTTTCCAACTACACATTTGAAAAGTACTGTGTGAACACCTTTTCTTACTTTTACCAGTAGGAATGCACTCCATACTGCAAAAGTTATTATGACTTGCTGGGGAAATAGGGGGATATTACAAAACAATCAACTTCCTTTATTGATTTTACACTTTGCTCATAGCAGTTCAACTAGCACTGTGAAAGTGCTTCTTTGACACTGCCACGTGATTATTTATTGAAAGAACATTTCTAAATTAAAAATTTGAAAGTAAACATTCAAGAAAACCTTAGTGTAGTTTGACACCATCATAAACCCCATTTTAATTTATATTTAATTTATATGCTTTCTTAAGCTCTTTTATCCAGCACTGTTGCAATAAATCAGTAGTTATTAACACATTTTAGCAAGTAAGAGTTCATTCAGACTTACAGTTACAATGAAACTTTAAAGCTGGAATAATCCAGAAGCATTCAAGCTAATTCCCTGAATGCTAAGAGAAGTGATAGTTCTTCACCATGTATTTAGCAGTGGTGTTATACAGCCTTCACCAGAAATGCATGCAATTCAACACCTAAAGCATTACAAATGCTTAATGAAATCAATTCTCTAAAAATTCACATCTATGTTTTATATGCAAGCAATACTTATTTTTAATCCTCTGTTTACTCACATCCCTCTCACATATAAAGAAAATGTTTACAGCTCCTTAAACAAATTAAAATCAATCGTGCGTGTCAAACAATCCAAAATAACAGCAGTTGTGCTGGTAAGTGGCTGCATTTTGAGCACGGATGTTGTTTGGAAGCAGAGGAAGCCTTAAAGTCAACAAAATTACCCCAGTTCTACTGGTTCAACTTCACAGGAGTCAGCTGACTGCCACAGAGGAAGATAATTTGTTCCAAATCATTTCAATGCTATAGAGGCACACTCAGTAATGCTGTCTTGGGCAGAAAGGGTACCATGAAGTCTGTCTGAAAGCATCAAATAGCATCTGCACTTAGTGTGAAAAACCTAAACCTACCCTTTCCTCACATTCAAAGTCCAGCCTCTTAAAGGAAATGTATTTTTAGCCTTATCTCAAAGAGGGGCACCTGAGCAGTTTCCTACAGCAGCACCAAGTTTGCATAAAGATGATTCCATCTCTAAGTGCTAATCAAATGTCATTTGTAAATGATCAGAGGACATTATGAAGGCTCACCTCTATGAAAACTGAGATCAGCTTTGTTATCTCTTATGAACATATATATTGTCCTGCATGCATATAACAGTGACTGATGCACTCATTAATATGTCTCTTTTTATACCATAAAAGGCCAGGAGCTAGAAATACCCTGGGAAGGTGTCAGCTCAGAAAACTCATTTCAGCTCTCATTCACATAATCTGCAGTCATTGTACAGATCAGCAGCATCCACTGAGCTTCCACATTGAAAAATAAAAGTATTTCCTAGTTCCTAAATGTAAGCCCAAATCCTGCACTTGTTTCACACAGTGAACATCCAGACACAACTGTACTCTCTTGAGAAAGATCTGGAAAAAGGATCCAGCAATTCCTGTGAACTCTCTTAGAAGGAGTAGGGCTTGAGTAAGGGCACAGAAATTGTTTCAGAGCAATTCTTTGTTGTATGAATAATAGGGAAAAAGGGAAATTGTAGCAAAGCTAGCAATTCTGATCAAGTTTCTGTTTTTGAAAATACCTCTCAAATCTGTTACTGTATTTTAAAAATCCAGTCTTAAAAATGTTCTTTTTCTGTGAATTATACTTTATTTGAATGAAGGGTATGAACAAGAAGTTTAAGGTTCTTTGCTTTTCTTAATGCAAAGGAACCTATGTCTTCCTCTGGAGGCAAGAAATGCTGGCACAGGAGCAGAGAATTTAAGTAATGGACACTACTCCTCGAGTGGGCAAATACTAAGGATTTTATCATTATGAATTGCACTTTGTGGGATCTCGGTGTCCTGACATGACTTTTACAGAACATTACAGCATGAACTCTGTGAAGTATCTTGCTGGTTTATGCTCTCATATGTATTTACACAACACTGCTTCTGTCATTGATTTTCTCATATCTGCTACAGAATGTCAGATGACTTAACAAGCTGTAGAGTCAAATACTACTTATTTCAGATAGAGCATAATGAAAGGAATTTTGGTCTCTCTTGCTCTCCTGCCCCCAAATTTTACATTCAGAGAACTACAGCTCAACCCAGTAACCTTAAGCTTAATATATGGAATACCATAAATATTAAAAAAAATATTGGTATGCTCCAATTTACTGGAGCTCCAATTTATTTTATTACTAATTGGGACCTATGACCTTCATTCCAAGTAAAAATATTAAAAAAACATTCTGACCTTAAAGAGATACTAAATAAATCAGTTAATATATTTTTATCTTCAAACTGTCACAAGGACTTCACCTAAAGTTATGGCTTGGAGAAAGAGATTCTCATCACTTTTATTCAGGTTTTGTACTGATATTGTTGCATTATGCTCAGAAGGGCTCATCCTGTCTTTCAATACAATGAGATCAGAATCCACACCTTGGAGTCTTCTGCAAATGTGAAGAAGAGCCAAAAGAGAACGTGCCTTGACTTTTTCCTTACATGGCAAAGGAATATCAGCCTGCATCCAAAGCACCACCACTGTCTGGACTTCCTCCTAAGCAAAGGTTTCCACAAACAAGGCCTTGCACACAACAGTCAGGATCAGAATCCCGGGGCAGGGCTGGCTTCTCTCAGTGCATTTGATGTTTGACAAAGCAAGAAGGTTTAACTGAGGTCAACTGGAGACAGCCTGAACTGGACTGGAGGGTTGGGCAGATAACTATTTGGGATAGACTGCATGCAGACTCAGAGATAAGCATCAATAGAGATCAATACAGCAAAAGCAAAACCTCAAGAGTTAAGGAATAATACAGCAGCAGCTTAAAAAAAAAAGAAAATCAATTTTTTTTTCTCCTATCCAGAAAGCTACTAGCAAGATTATATTTGGGTCAATGCCACTCAGACTTTTCAAATCACTATACCTTCTTGGACCTCATATCATACCTATTGCTCCTATAGTCTCATCTCCTCCCTTTTTCTCTCAAAAATGAGGAAAGCTAACAAACCAGAACCAAGTGTAACTCAGATTTCTTCTTTGGTACTGCAGCTTTCCACTAACCTTCCCACAGGACTGAAATGAAAATTGTGACAGAAAGTCAGTGTTTTGATGGGGACGTCTGCCATCCTACAGCCAGGCCTGCAGGGTAAGATATTTTACATTATTATTTATGTCTCCTTTGACCATATAATTCTGGTTGCTATTGAAATAGATTGGCCATTTTCATACTATTGAATTAGGTAGATGTAATGCAAACTGGAAATGTTTGCAGTGTGTCCTAAGAGAGAACTTCCTTAGATGAGGAGTCTTCTCTTTTCAGAATTAGAAATATAATATAGAACCCATTAAAAAAATAATCTTCTGCTTTGAGGTTCCCCATTGATGTTTCATTCACATGATTTAGTGAAGACAAAAAATGTAATTTAAAATTTATTAGAAGTAGTAGGTAAAAAACAGCATAGAAAATTAGGAGTCAAACAAGTTGGAAAAAAAATATTGCTGTAGTATTTTCTACATTCTCCACGTTTACAGCTCTAGAAAAAGAAGAAAACATATGATCACTGAAAAACATTTTCTTCTTTCCCCTTCCTTCATTCCTACCCACCAAAACGAAGAAAAACAAAATATCAGCAACAAATCTAACACTGGGACTTGGATTGGAATTCCCTCTCTATAAATTAAATTACCCACAGATTCAGCTGGTATTTACATCAGTGCCAAGGGAATGGAAGAGAATTCAGCCACGCTTGGCTTGAGGAACATCCAGCTGCAGAAAGGGCCCCGTGGGACAGGCAGAGGCACCATGGAGAGGCTCAGCACAGATTTCCAGCTTGGGCAGCCAGAGGGACACCGTCCTTTGAGCAGGCTGCTGAGCTTTCAGCTGGGACAAACCCATCAGAGCTCCTACAATCCCAGTGGCAGTCCTGAACCAGCCCAACAGGCAACGTAAAGCAGCTTCCTCCGGAGCACTGACAATCACACTCACCACACATCGCTTAATCGCTACTGTAAGAAGCGTGCAGATTCACAGACATCATCTGTCCAAGCATCTAAGATGGAGAAAATAGCTTCCCTGTGTTCTGCTTTTCACCCAGATTAAATGACAAGTATTTTTAACTTGCCTCCGCTACAGTTTTCTCCTGTTAAGAGGAGTTTTTCTCATACTAATAAAAAGCTTAAAAGAAAGTTTGCGGACATCAATTTGTGGTCAAAAATACAGAAAAAAACCTTCTTTGTATGCTGCTTATAAATAAAATTTTCTCTTTACCAGACTATTCATCTGTCTCCTTTTTCTTCCCATCCACCATCCAGGGCTCCTGACACATGATTTGTGGAATCACAATTATTCATCTGATAGCCCACAACTGCATGCTCTCAGCTATTACATTATATAAATTGTGCCTTTGTGTAAATTACACATCACCAAAATTCCTGTCTCATGCATTCAGACAGGCATCTCTTGATTCACTGTTTCTTTGATTTGAATGCTTCTATGATACCATGTTCTCTTCCACAACTAGAATTTTCTTTTTTTTTTCTCCTTCGAACTTATCCTGATTACAGTTTTATTTCTCTTTTCATATTATTTAAAATTTACTGAGCAAGAAAGACTACGGGTTGGATGATTGAACAGTATAATGAAGAAAAAAGGGAAGAACAAAAAGCAGACATGGTTTGGGTGAGCTGAATTTTAAAGGCTAGAACTGCTATGCTGTTGTGGTGGTGGTATAAGCAGAAAGTCGCAACACTTCCTGAAGACATTTATTTCATCTTCACCACGTTTTATGATCCAAAGTTGTAGCATCCCCAGTCTTAAACAGCCTTACATATATCAGCATAGAAGGAATGCTCCTGTCCATTCCTCCTCACTAGCCCTGCTCTGATGGCACTGGGGCAAAGCCCAGCACACAAAGGGCCCAGGAGCACACCTGGAACAGCTGTGAGTTGTACATGGCCACCTGCCAGCCTGTCCTCTCTCGTCTGGATTTTGACTTTGTAGAAGCAGCTCTGCTACAAAAATATTCAATGGCAGAAAGGGCTAAACCAGCTTCACTGGCAGAGCTTGTTCTTCAGTGCATGCGCCTAGTGATAAACCTAGGAGAAAATGGCTTTTTGGGGTTTTCCCCCCTAAAGAACAGCACTTTACCCCATTAGTTTTGTCTACAAGATAATCTCCTCCTGGTCAGTGTAAGAAGCTGCTATCCAGAGGGGCACAGTTTAAAATATCATGTATATATAGATTGTTAATCATTGTGGAATGACAGAGGTAATATAAGGTAATGTCATCAGCTCCTTGATGTCTTCACTCCAACAAGAGCTGTTAATAAAAGTAAAGAATTTTACAATTTCAATTAAAGCTGTACAACATGTAGAAGAACTATCTGGTGAACTTAGCACAAGTACTAATTGCACCAATTATTTCTCCCTATGTGACAAAAATGTTGATAAATATGCCATTACAAAGCATCTTTACAGTGCTATTCCTCCAAAAAAGAAAATGGTAGCTTTATTTCTAGCTGAACATGACTACAGGTTCTTTTCCCCTACACTTAAAACAGACCTTCTATAATCATGACTTTTCAAATGTCTCTCAGCTGCATCTCTGACAAATGATTTATGGTACCTGGAGAGCTACTGCAGGTGACTCTCCTCTGTATGATATTTAGTTATTAAAATAAGGTTGTGTTTTTTTCAACAAGTGCAGAGGAAGAGAACGAGTGATTTCTCATTTATTTACTCACTTTGAGAGAAATATTTCCTTCCCAGGAGGGGCCATTATTTATAGTGTTCTGAAGCATCCATATTTCTACCAGTAAAGGACAGAATTTAGAGCCATTTCTTAGCTGATAACATTAATAGCATTTGAGATTGAAGCTGAGAAAGGTGAAAATAACTTATCCTTCTGATAAAACAGTGGTTGGAAGAAGTAAAATACTGTGGGAATTTGTGCTGAAAGGGAGCAATGATTGCTTTACACAGCTGTGCAGAACATGTATTAAAAGGGCACTATTTTACATGCTATTTCCCTATTCATGTTTTTCAAACACTTGGCATTGAATCCTGCACAGAGAAAATACATCAATTACTTTAAAGTTTTTGACTTTTTTTCCCCCCAGTACTCAGAAATCTTTCTTAGCATCTTTTTTCATTACAAAGTCTGTGATTAACCACCACAGGCTGAATATCATGGTTGAGAACATAAGCTGGTTTAAATCAGCACCAGTCTTGTGAAGTTGTTCAATAATGGCAGTTTTAGGAGACAGCCCCCCTGTCATTAGGTGTGTAAAGCTGCATTATCCTTTTGGCATTTTATCACTAGAAATAATAATGTATAGGGCTGGCCAGCTAGGAAAACCCTTGTCTGTTTTTAATATAGGCCACATATTCTGGGAAGAAAAAAGGCATAAAAAAAACTTCACCAGCGCTCGCTGCACTAAAAAAAATGCAGAGTAGAATGAGATTTCATTCAGTGGGATAAAGCAGGTCTACATCTCTGGCCAGAGCTGTTGATTTTGCTTTTCCATGGTGAGCTGAGTGCCAGCCCTTGGCTGCTAAGTGCCACTCCCTGGAGGGAAGGGACAGGTGACACAAACAGAACTGTGCTGCTCCACCTGAGTGGGACTGCAGCCCTGGGGCTGGGTGGGGATTTCAGACTGGCACTGGCCACCTGGCAAAGCTGTAGCTCAAAAAATGGAACTACATCGAATTTACCTTGGGACATATCTTGACAGCAAAGTGAAGCATAAGTTAAATCCTTCACAAAAAGATTATTGAGGTGGCATATTGATAGCTGGTTTGGGTGGGTTTTCATCACTGTAAAAGTGTCACAGATACACAAACACAGAAATTGATGCAGGGCAAATCATCCTTTTTTCACCATAAAGTACACTTCCGTCTGAGAGCTAATTTTTCATAAAATTGAAGCAGACTTTTTTTATATATATAAGGAAAATAAATGTAAGCAATTTTTCCAATAATAAACCTTTTTATCTCTGGAAATAGAGCATTGAGAAATTTTTTCTTTTTTGACATCAGCTAACCCAATGAAAAGTTGTGATTATTTATCAAGTAATTTTGTTATTTTTAAGCAAAAAAAAAATCTTGGAAAGTATTCTTCTAATGAATGACATAAATAATTCTCTCCCTGAAACAATTCTATTCTAAATATATAAAAATGCTCAGAAGAGGCCAATATGCCCACTTATGTACCTGAAAATATTTTTATTAGCTATTAACCACTTCTTTTTGAAAAATAAAAGCTTAGAACCCAAACTCAACTATGCTTTTTCCAAAAATACTTCATTTTAATTTCTTGAATTAAGTGGGGAAAAGAGAGATCAAAGTTATTTCTAAGAAATAGCATGGCTTGGGAAAGCTATGCATGTACAGCTGGTCATACATGCCACCAGTACCCGATACAATTAGCCCACTACAAAACTAAAAAAGATATTTAATGGAAATGTTTCTGTAAGAGCCATCATTTATCAATCACACAAGCTACAGCTCTTGGCTGCCAGGAGTCACTGTCAAAACAAGGAAAGAGGACATTGCAGAGGGCTGCAAGGAAAGCATTCCCCCCAGGAGGGTCAGGAGGTGCCTGCTGTTTCTGCCAGCAGGGAAGCAGTGACTGGACTTTGCAGGGTAGAATCTAAAAATGTGATCAAGGTTTAAACACCTAGATACAAGGTACCAATTAAAGAGCATGTCAGGGGAGGGAAAAAAAAAAAACCACTTTTCATCCTCCTTTGGGGTCAGGAGTCTCTTAGCTGCAGTAGCCAGACTGTCACTTAGGACAGCTTTTTTCCTTTGTGAGTGTGATAACTTGTTTGCACCCTTCCCCTGGTGACAAAAAGAACGCCACTGGAGCAGGACCTGCCCCTGGCTGTACCCAGCTGTAAGGGGAAGGATTTCCCTTTGGCAGCACTTATAACAAGATCATCCACACCACTGGCTGCCAGGCTGGGAGGAGATGGCCTTGGCATGAGCTGGGGGAGCAGGGGAGCTCCCCTCATCTGTAACAGGGACATCAATTATAGCCTCTCCTGCAGCTCCAAATGGAGATAAGCAGAGACAATCTGATCATCTGACGTAAACTCGTCCTCTGAGAGGTAGAGTTTCATGTTAGTAGACAGGAAATAAATATTGAAAATATCCTTTTACACTTGCAGGCAAAGGCAAGAGTTATATAGTTCTTAAAGTGAAGCACCTAGTGTCAATATCAGTGGAAATTAATGAGCTATGCAGCCACCCCTGACCTCACAAGGCAAAGAAAAGTTTCTTTGAGACTATTTCTTCTGGCTGTTTTGTAACACCTGCATGGAGACTGAAACGTGAAGAAATCCAGACATATCTGGATTCATAAAATAAAAAATGTCAGATTTTAAGACCTGATAAGATTATATTATTGTTTGCAGAAATTATAAACATTTAATAACTTATCTATCTTCAAGTTTGATTAAATCCATGACTATCCCACTACAATGACCTTGTGGATAAATGCATAGATGGACTATGGCAATCACAAGGGTAGGGTATGTCACCTTTTGCAGAGGATTCTCCAGTACATGATGGAAAGGAATAGTTCATTGTTTTGGGTTTTTTTTAGTTTTGTTTTAAACTAAAAGTAAAATATTATTGTCACTGAAAATATCCTAAGGAGCAAGACATTTTGAAAAAAATCCCCACTACAAGGAAAGGTTTCTTTGAGCATTTCAGATCATCTGAGCTGCCACAGGCTACCAACTCTGATCTTCATTCCAAATCTAATTTTTTTATAATACAGTTCTGGAAGTGTTTGCTATAGCAATCTTTAGAACAAAAGAGCAGGAAAGATTTCTATTTATTTATTTGGAACTGTAGCAAAAGCCAGGAAAACAAAGCATCCCTAATGCATCCCTGTAATCTCAAGGAACAAAGGGAAGAGGATGCCATAGACAAGAGGTGCGAGCAGTGTCAGAATGCCTGAGGTCAACAACATTGTGAAATAAGCATTTCCATAAACAAGTCAAGGGAAGTTTTTCACATTTTAATTTCTTGAAGCTTGTGGCTTTTTCTCCTTATATATGTGCACATATATGCCTGCAAAAGTAGAGAGTTTTCCAAGGACAGGTGCTTCCACAAACATTTTAATTCTAGAAACCTTTGGTCTTACTCTATCTTTTAACTCTTCTGAATCTGTGGCAAAAAAAAAATACATTAAATCAACTTAGAGAAAAAAAATCAAGCCAAATCAGTCTATTTTCAAGGAGATTGATATATTTACCAAAGCTGATTTAGTAATGCAGAAATTAACCCTTATAGCAAATTGTGATCAAGACAAAACTTGGCTCCAAGATAGACATTGTAGTTCTGTTCAGACAAAGAATAAAAAGATTCAGAGATTATTTTCCATGCAATGTCTCAAAGGTAGGCAAGATTTCATTATCCATTTTCTCAGCATTCTATTCTTAGGTTTGTTCTTTTTTTTCTATATAAGCACAATTAATGAATCTGGAGAACTTTCTAGAGAAGTTTCATAGAAACATAATTTTGCAGTCAGAGAAAACTACAACACCTAAATAAAACATGACAAAAAGGAGGTCTAAGGTTTAAGAAACATGGCTTGTGGAGTTACCAGGGATCTGATGGTGTAACCAAGCTTTGAAAACAATCCCATAATGAAACAAAGTAATAATAAAAAAAGCAAGTAGTTCAATAAAATTGCAAATTCTATTGATCGTGAATTTGGAAAAAAAAATGCAGAATCATCCTCCTAAGTTCAAAATAAGGGAATCCAAACAAAGCCAACAATTTCTTCATTATCTTTTCTGCACTTGCACCTCAAAGAAGCAGCATCCCCAGAGGTGCCCCATTCCAAATCAGAACCCTGGCAACCCTGACCTTGGGTCCCTCTCCTTACCCAGTTTGCCTCTGGTAAGACACAAAAGCCACCATGATAAGAAAGAGAGAGAGCACATTTACGAATTTCTCTAATCTCTTTAAAGTTTTTCAGCAGTCCTAAATTAAATCCCTTTCACCCTTATCACTTTATCCACCAGAAAATCCGGAGGATATTTGGATTCAGACGTCCATAGCACCAAAGATCTTTCATTACAACACACAAACAAGCACTTTTATTGAACAAGAACCCAATTACTTAACCCAGTTTCAGATTTCATTCTACCCTGCTGCTTCCACCTCGACATGGACCTACTAATCTCTTCTGACGGGCATTGCTACATATCAGTTCTGATACACAGAGATGATTCCTAAACTCCCTTGCAGAGAGCTATTGATTAAATAAACTGAGATGCCCATCTCAGCTTCTTTGGACCAATGAATAACAATGAGGAAATAAAGTTGGGAGATAGAGACCTTTTTCCCTTTAATATGAACAGCATTCAGAAATAGAAAGAAAATGAGGGAAAATAATTCAGTAAAAGAACCAGGAATGGAAACAGCTAAGTGTTTATTGTGCCCTGTATAAATGATTCATTTATTGTATCAGCTAGAGGTTATGCTTCTTTCTTTTCATTTCTCTACTGCAAATTAGTAAACTGTTTCTTTGCTACTGTACTGGATAAATGATGGCATAACTTCAAATTTACCAGGCTGAGGGTTATGAATATTGGAACAGAAAGACTTCAGCCTGTTCTGCACAAGAACTCCACTATGATACATGAGTGCCGATTTTCTTTCTGGCCCCAAATGATGACAGAATCATCACGTGTTACAAGCATCTATTACCCAGATCACAAGCATAGAGATGAAAGTTTGTTGCTGATGAAGCCAGGAAACCAAACTAAGTACATGTAGAAAAAAAGAGATCAATTATATGAACAAACAACATCTCTCCAAATCAAATCAATTATTAGAAAAAGGCTGTTAGAGCCAGACTTCCATTAAGTTCAATAACCCCTGGTCTCCAATGTGTTAGATACAGCACTCCTGATAAAGGAATGTGCAGCTCACCTGCTTACATAAACAGCCAGCTTTCTAATTCAGTGGCCAGCAGGCAAAACCACAAGAACCTGAGCAATGACAAAGAGTCATTGTAAAATATTACAGATAAGGACATGGATATAAACACAGAACGTAAAAAAGAAAGGCTGGATAGAACAGAATGAGAAAGGAGATATCAAAGCAAAGTGAGCCAGAGAAGTAAATAAAATCAGTGATAATGTAATTATACTGAAGTAGGAGAGCTCTAATACCACTTATGTCAATCCAGGGGGAGTTACCAAAAACCAGTGATCAGGATCACAGAACTTCTATGATCAATTCCCTTCAGTTACTTTAAGATTCATATTGCTATGCTATTTATTTTGAGACAAAAAAAAGAGATCCCACAGTTTGACCATCTGTTTCTGAAAGAAATTTAAAAACAAGGCTTAGAATCAGAAAAAAAAAAAGGGAACAGAGCCTAAACTATTTTATCTATGGAGGAACTTATTTTGCTTCTATCAAAATATCTACTTATCTCTGCTACTGAGATGCTTCTTTCATACAAATGTGTATTTCCAATAAAAGTGTTATAAAGAAAATGCAAAAAAAAATTTGTGCTGTCTCTACATTTGTTATGTGTTGACAAATACCTTGTGTCCCAGCTTTTCCTGCCTCTCGTGGCTATTTTGTGCTGATTTGTTTTGTCCCATTTGTATCCCTGAACTAGGGAGAATTAATGATTTTCTGTATTTAGCTGGAGTAACAGATGAGTATTTTTCATGGAAAAAAAGCTGCATGGAGGATTTTTTAAGGAACTATTTAAGTCTCATTATTATTTAGAATTTCTCTACAGAAGAAATCCTATCTTTTGAAAAAGTCCATCTTCTTCCTTGTATTTCAAGATCTTTTCAGGCAAATAAAACTACACAAAAAAAGGTTTTGTGGACAACCCTTTTCCATGATAATGTCTGTCTACAGATCATTTCAAAAGATACCTGCTGTCTTTCATCACTATGTAAGACATTTAGGTGCATTTGAGAGAATCTTCTGTTTACAGGAGTTTGACCCTTTAAGGAGCACTAACACAACTACAGCAATAAGATACTCACATTACCATTGCAGATTTGTCATTTACGTTAATCATGACCTCTATTTAGCCTATATTGCTCACATTTTGTGGTACTTGAAGTCACATTTGCTTGCTCTCCTGCTCCCTCCATCTTTTTATCCACCATGCAATTGATGGTACAATCATTCTTTTATTTGCAGCGCAGTTACATTCTGCATTATTCTCCACATAATAACAGTGAAAAAATTATAGTAGCAGGTAGAAAGGAGATGTCATGGGAATAATATTTTTGTTATGACTAAATTGCTAAAAATATGCCTTCCCACCTGAAGAAAAAAAAAAGAATTTATTTCCAATTTGACAAGTTTCAACCAGCACTTACCACCTTCCCAATGAAAATCTATAACCTGCTCCAGTGAAAGCAGACTGCTGGTTTTGAATGTGCTGTGTTCTGCCTGCCACCTAAGGTAAAACGAAGCACATCCAAATGCAAAATAGTTGCTATTTTGTTCTGACTCTCTATATTGGATCTCCACATTGTGTAGGCAAAGTTTCTGTTATAACATTCACATTGTGTTTCTTCCTTTTGTCATTGGACATAGAGTACTACATCTTTCATCATATTTGGAAACAAATTACAGCACTTGATTATATTAGTTAAATAGAGGTTGATTGATGTCATCAATGCAAATTAATTATGTCTAGTTAATGTTTCTGTGCCAGATTCCCTCAGCTAATAAAGTGATAGGAAAATGAAGTGTCAGAAAGGATCATTATCTTTTATTTTCAAGGTCAAGTTGTCAATAAAGATTTGACATGAACTCACTGGGTAGGGACAAGACTCATCGAAGGAGGCCTTTTAATCATGTTTATTATTTTTGCCAGCATGAATGTATTACCTAAAGCTGTGGTAATAATCTTCACAAGCAAACATTAAGCCCAAAACACCTGTTTGTTATCATTACAGGTCAATGTGAGAAGCTGCAGATTTATTTGTGCATTTGCATCACAGTTCTAACCCACTTCTGTTTGCCAGTGTCAGACATGAGCCTGTAGAGGGGACCAGAAGTGTCACTCCTCTTCCATCTGTTTACGTGACTGAAATATCCTTCTTATCTACATCAAGTGCAGCCAATCTGAATGTAGGACAAACTCTTCCAGTGGCTTTGCAGATGCTTTGTTATCTCCCATTCAGAGTTTTCCTTTTGAAGACGTAACTTTCAGAGTAGGCATAAATTTACTCAGAAAAAATAACTCATGAAAATAACGTGGGTGAGCAGAGTTCATTCCAGCTAGTTTTCCCAGTTCAACACATGTTTCTGTGTTGAAGGACATGCATGGCACCCCTTACAAACATATGGCCATACATTACAAGGGTAGAGTCGTGCATCACAAAAAAGACCTTTGGTTTCTCTCTACCAAGATGCAAGCAAAGCCACTAAACCATATGGACATTTTTGAATTGTTTTGCTTTCTCTCTACTGTGGGTTTTTATTCACAGATTATACTAAGAGATCAAATGAGACATCCTTTTATTATAAAACCTCCCCTTAGCAATAGACTAAAAACCTTGAAACAATTATAGCTAATAAAGGCATAAGATGTTCAAAGCAAACACCCTTCAGAAGGCTCTCACTGGGCTGTACAGATGGGATGGAACCAACCCAGAGGAAGTCACAGATGAATTTTTCACCTGACTGCAGTCAGTGCAATACACACAACATGGAATAAGACCTCAAAAATCTGAAGCCATGGTCAGATGTTCACTTCAGAAAGAGCCTTGTCAATTAAAGATGCAAATTAATCTCTCCAGCTAACTGTCACAGCAGCTCCTTCCCGAGAGCTGGAGCACTGCCTCCTGTGAGTCCATCCCATCTATTTCAGGAGGGGAAAGCTATGGAAATCTCAATGCTGGCTTGAGGGCATGGCCAGCCCCAGACTGGGAAAGCCAGCACCAAATTCTCCAGCCCACATCAGCAGCAGAGCAAGTTCAATGGCACATCCCTTTCTCATGAAATATTTGAAAAAATGCTGTGGATCTTTCCTAGAAGGCAGCAGCCTCCCTGCTCCTCATGACTGGATAGAATAGAAACTGTATGCAGTCGTGGACTTCATAACAATATTTGAATTTTTTGTCGTGGTTTGACGTGGGAAAGAGAATCTTCTTGGCAGGAATAGGTCAACCCAGTCAGGGGTGTGGTTTGGAGATTGACATTTGGGGTGACAAATTGAGGGTGGCACGCCTCTGAGAACACAGAGGGGTCAAAAGCAGAATTCCCAGGAGAACTCTCTCTCTTTGGTTCTGGTGCAGACCTCCCCTGCCCAGCCACGTCCTGGGTGGGGAGGGGGAGCCATGTGGCCTGGGGAGGGAGGCCAGGGGGTGAAGGGACTGGAACCGAGCTGGGAAGGGTGGAGGACATCTGAGATGTCTTTGTTCCCTCCCCCCCAAGCTAGAGGGAAAGAGAGAGAGAGCCTGAAGACACCTGGAAGTCTGCCGGCAGAGGAGAAGGAGAAGGGCGGGAGAGGATGCCCATCGTGGGAGACTCAGACAGAGTCTTGGGCTGAGATTTCAGCCGTCCAGGGAGTCTGGGACCTTTAACCCTTTCCTGGGAAATGAAGGCTTTGGGAAATATTGCTCATCTTCAATTTGAAGGAAAGAGAGACAGCCTGGGACCTGAGATGTTGGGGAAGGAAGGTTGGGGGGAGATGATGGAGTGGCTTTTGGCTGGACTTTTCTTGTTAGCCACAGACTGAACCAATTTCTCCTGCAACAGAGACTGCATTTTAGGGGGATGCATGGTGACCCAAAGGACCTGCTTCAGCAACTACCAGGTCAGGAATGAACAGAGTAAGCTGAGGGTGTGATGATGCTTCTCTGTCTTCAGGAAGATGAAGATCTCTGGTCTTGGACCCTCAGCCCCAGGGGAAAATGGGGGGACTGTGGTCCCAAAATGAGACACTGTACTGTTGTTCCTGTTGGTCCTTGGCAAAGCATCCTTCAAGGAGCCCCATGAGCAGTCTGTCCGTGCATGGTGGTGGGAGCATGGTGACAAGGAGAGGAGAGTGTCACACTGGCAGATCCTCTCCGGGCAGTGCCATGTGTGACATGGAAACACAAGGAGTGGCAGCTGTGTTTCCTGGGGGTCTGTGGTGAAAGGGAGACTCTTCTCTCCCCTGATGGACTCAGTATTGATTATATTGAGGGGTGAATACTTGATTAAGGGTCCAGGTCATGTCTCACTGTGGTTTGTTGGAGCTGGGTGGTGGGAGGAGGAATGTTTTGGAAGGTTTTCATTTTGGATTTTGTGTGTGCTTTTCTTCCTTTTTTTCTTTTATAGTAGTATAGTAGTAGTAGTTTAATAAAGTTCTTTTCCTTTTTGTTATTAAGCTTGGGCTGCTCTTCTCTGTTCTCAATCCATTTCACAGCATTCAATTAAGAGGTTGCATTTTCATGGGGGCACTGGCATTGTGCCAGTGTCAAACCATGACATTTTTTCATAATAAAACTGTTGATACTCAGGATAATATTAGGCCTCAAGTACAACCAAGAAAGTCACTATCCTCCTAGCTTTGACTTTGCTATTACTTTTTGATTAGCATTCAGTTGACAATACAGACTGAAATAGAAAGTACACTCAGATCCTGCAACACAGAGAAGTTAAAAGAGCAAAAAAGGAAAGAAAAAAAAAAAGTAGAAAACCCCAAGCTTTTCAGGGCAGAACAGG
The DNA here is from genome assembly GCA_003676055.1 of Chloebia gouldiae. Classification (NCBI taxonomy): domain Eukaryota; kingdom Metazoa; phylum Chordata; class Aves; order Passeriformes; family Passeridae; genus Chloebia; species Chloebia gouldiae. Next base: position 12,067,209 of record QUSF01000017.1, on the reverse strand, counting down.
CACACATGCTACTCCTAAAAAAAAAAAAGGCAAAAATAACACAATACAATATAGTCTTTATGCCAGCTAAGAGTTTTTCTCTCATTTAAGCAGTCACTTTTCTGCCTGGTGCTGCACTTTCATTTTGAACCATCCCATTGAAAATATTCTCTGATATGACCCTTTTAGGAATTAATAATTCATGGAGGTTTCACTGCATGGTACAGTTCTAAGATTAGATAGCACTGAGAGAATCTATTGCAGCATAATGTAATAGACAGTAAAATACATTTTAAAAATTGCACTATCTTGCTTACAAATGTATTGTCTTCATAAATACTTTTATACATATACTGTTTGAAGAAGATGTCAAGAAACAAAAAAAGAGACTAGGAAGAAGGGCTTGCCCTACTTGAGCATATTATCCTATGTACAGTTTCCCCAAACAAAAGCATTTGTGTACATGTATATGCACACACAACATATTAACATTTCACCCACATCCTCTGGCTTGTTCAAACACAGCCCTGAAATGAATGCAAAATTTAGATGTCAAAAAAAGAAAAAAATAAAAGAAGAAAAATACTAAAGTATTTTTCCTTTTGCATTTCTGCTAACACTTTTTAGTAATGCTACCTAGAGGGCTGCAACAACCAAAGCCAGTTTTGCCCAGAGGCTGACAAGCTGAATATATATTTTTATTTTATTTATTTATGGCTTGGAAGTGCTCAGCTGTTAATCAGAATAACTCCAAGATCCTACTGATATCTCTCCCTACCTAATCTTATAGTGTATTTTCATTCTTAACAGGAAAACCATAGGAAGAGAATATCAGATTTATTTCACTGCACATAGCTGGAAATCTGTGGATACCATGTTCAGTGTAATGCTATTGCTATGAAACTATGAAATGCATTAGCATGTTTTTCAATTCTCTTGATTGTAATTAACTGCCTGCTAGAATAAACTTGTTGAAAGTAAACAGAAATGTCCCTCCACAACATCATGGGTCACATTACTCTCTCTCAGTGTTTCCAGCAAAGCAAGAATAAAACCCAGCCATATTTTTGCACTCATGTTGAAAAAAAAAAAAAAGTGCAAAACAAGATCCTGTGCACCCATCTCAGCCTCACAATATTTACAGTTTTGCAAAAAGGTACATCAATGTTAGTGATGAATTACTGCATGCCATAATCACATCCCTCTCTCTACTTTTTCAGTTGCTGACATCACTAATAGAAGTGCCTTCAATGTAATAAAATTGAAAAGCCCTTTTTTCCTTCTTTGGAGATTCTAATGCAAACCAAACCTTGAGAGAAGAGTTAGTATTTCTCAGAAGCCACAGTATCCAAATGAGCTCTCTGCTATGTGCCCATGAGAGCACATGGGCACCTACCAAGCTGCAGGCTCTCACTGAGCTCCTGCCTCTCCCTTCCAAGCACCCCAGAGCAGGGATTTCCTCTGCTCTGCTGGATCCATCCACCACAGTGAGCAGGAGCACGAGCTGCTGCGGCTGCTGTTTCCCTTAACAGGGTGGGTGGGCACTTTGGAAGATTTCCTTTGCCTATTTTCTCTGTTGAAACACATGTTCACTACATCTGGGTTGTGGTTTCCTCTTTAAGATTGATTCTGACATTACAGACTGTCCTTCCCTAGATTCAAGTATCAAAGATGTGGTTCACCTACACCTTTGTTTACTGGCAAAGCTGCCAGTCTGAAAGCACCCATGTGGCTGTGGCTGTTTTCTCTGGACGAGTCACCATATGAATGCAAATTATCATTCAATTTGATTTATCTACACCTGTTTTGCCTTCTGGCTTTGTACAGCTTGAATTCAGTGACAATCAAGCTAGGCTAAAGAGTAAGTATTCAGAAGCTTTTAGAGAAACCAAAAGACCTTGAACAAAAAACCTCAAAAACTTAGCTCTTCTCTCTTTTCAAGTGCAAACACTGAAGTATAGCAATCTATCATTAACTCTTTCATTAACTGGTTTGTAAAAAAAAAATAACTTGGACAACAAAGTTCCATCAAGTATCAATTTTATTTAACTAGAAACAGACACAAGAGGTTGTAAGTTCCTACCTGCTCTACTGCCTGTTCATACCTGCTTCACCCCAGAGAAGGAGGTGCAGCAGATTTGCCAGTTCTTGGAAATAATAAAACTTGAGGGACCAAGGTCTGGAACCAGCTGCTCCCATGTCCAGGTTGGTCCCACCTGCAGGCAGGGGTTCCACAAACTGGAAATTCCTTCCTGGAGCACGGGCCAGTCCCAGCCTGAGGGGAAACCAGAAGGAAACCAGAGCCAGTCCAAGAGATTCTATGGAGGCAGGGGAAGGGAAAGAGCTGATCAGTCTCCAGCTGCACTAATAGAATCCTTATCTGAAAAAACTTCTGGACATTGTGGATAGAAAAGGAAGCATACAAAACCAAACAAGCAGGAAAACCTTACAACTTTGCTTGTTTATTCTGTGCTGTCTGTGAGCCCTTGAAAGAAAATTAATGATCTGACCATTTGAAAAGTATTTTAGAGTCAGAGTGTTTAAAATTGGATGCTTGGGTTACAGTATTTTAACTTGAAAGATTAATTAATATTTGGAGAGGGGAAGCTTTTTTTTTTCTTTTAAGGTTCAGCGCTCAGCTGCTCATTAAGCACAAAATTGCATCTTCAGTAATTGCTTGCAAAAGCTGAGAAAAATGGTAAACATTTCTGTAGAACAAGCAGGAGTACACTGCAAAGCACAGCACGAGACTCCCTCATTTGGGAAAGAAACAAGAAAAACAATAAAGGCAGAAAGCCAATATTTTTGAACTTTTCCATAATTGAGTATCATCTTATCTTTATCTGCATGTTCCCCAGCTGAGGGAACGGTGCCCACAAGACCCAACAGCTCCTGCAGGATTGAGGCTAGGAGAAGAGGGACCCCAATCTCTCCTCACCCCATGTTTGATTTTTAGATGCCAGCACAGGAGCTTTGCTGCCCTGGGGCAGCTCCACTGAGCTCTGGCATCACAAACAAGGAGAGGATGGAAGGGCATTCCCAGGAGTGTGAGTGTGGCAGCAGCTCTGAGGCCACAGAGAGAGGCACGGACTTTCCCAGGCATTTCACAGGGAAGGCTGTGAGAAGATCAGAGAAAGAATGAGAAACAATTCATATCTCCACTTGTTGCACCTGCTGTTGTGCACATGTGGAATGTGTCACGGAGATTTGTTTACCAAAGAGCAATTTCTTAATTAGACACTGGATGGTGTTTGGAGGGATTGACCAATTCGGTCAAAGCTGTATCAGACTAGCTAAAAGAGTTGCTGAGTGTCTTAGTAAGTACATAGAGTATAAGATGATATCATAAAACAGTTGATCAGCCTTCTGCAATCATGGAGTCAATGCTAATTATTACCCAGCTAGAGGCCTGCAGGGACAGTGTGAGCACCTACAGGGCGTGGAAGGTGCAGCAGCCTGCCCAGGGGCACAGGTGGAAAGCCCATTTCCACACTTCTAACAAAGCTCCAGCTGCAGAGAGTTGGAAAGTATTTCTAACACAGCAGAGATATGGAATTCAAACAAAGTGTAGTTGGTACAGTCAGACAACATATTTCTCATGCAAATAGTGTGAATGAGAGCTGATGTTCATGCATATAAAATAATTTACATTTTTCTATAAGACATTCTGAAAAAAAATCTAATTCCTGCTTAACTATGAAATATTCTGCTCCAGAAGGATTTTTTGGCTACCAAAACCAAGTGACCTTTCATATTAACATTGATTTAAAATGATATTTTTATTTAATTTTGAAATGTCAATTTGGTTTTTTTAGCCACCAAATCAAAACGAAGTGACATTTTAACTTTCAATTCATTGAAAAAGAACTATTTGCATTCAAATGCCAAACTGAAATAATAATTTTTTTAAAAATCACTTGTCATTAAATTCTTTTTTTTCCAGAAGTTTAGAAGCTTTTGTTTCTTACATCAACTGAAAAAAATTGTCTTGGACTTCTGTTTCAAAATTTATGTCAAAAAATACTGCTTTGTCCAAGCATTCATTTTTGCTGCAATTTCAATTTATAGATCAAAAAGACAAGAACATTATTACCATTATTACCTTCAGCGTTCAATCCCCAAACAACCAAACCTATTCTTTTTCACCTGCTCCGCAATTCACTAAAAAACAAATTCCAAATCAACTCCCCCATTTCCACCCTGCCCCACCTTTAATTTCAAGATAAAGGGGAAATTCTAATAATTCCTTCTGCATTTTGAGAAGGTAATTTTTATTACTTTTGCTATTAAACTCATAATCCTATTAAGGTTTATCTCTCACATGAAATATTTCTCTCTCTTTTGACTTTTTTTTTCCTTAACGTTCAGTATAAAAATTAACAGATAATTCAAAGTTTAATAGTGAAGCAACATCTGTAATGGTATTTCTTTTAACATCTCATCTTTTTTTTTTTTCAGGAGTACTATTTTTCTTTTCTCAACTAATTGCTTATGTATGAAAGATAATCCAGTGCATATGTGGATATGAAATGTAATTGATGCAGAAGTTAAAAAAAAAGTTCTAAGATTTCAAAAAGTAATCTCTAATGGAGCAATCCCCAGATTATCATACTGCTCCACTATCAAGCTTGGACCAATATCAAAATTCGTAGACAATGTGAGCCCCTGTGCCTTGGAGTACCCAGGCATTTTCTTATTTGAGGTGCAGCTGAAATCCTCACCTTAATCTTCAGGTGTTGCATTTGTAAGATCATGAAGCCAAACACTGAAATTGTTCAATGCCAAAACTTTTTATTCTGAGAACAATGTCCTTGCCTCCTGTGGCTTTTGGTAACAGCTGAGGTATGACAGGTTTGATGCAAACTTGGAGCTTTTCTCTTGTTTCTTTTATAAATATTTTATAAATGTCTGCACCACACACAAACTGAACGACTGCTTCACTTTGGCCCATGTTGCTTTCTCCTTGGGAGGAGCCACAAGCCATATGAATGTTCTTGGAGAAATAAAAAGCTCAGCAAGATGGGCTGCCCTGTGTGTGTGCATGATGCTATTTTTTGGTGATGCTGCAAAGAGAGGATTATAAATTTAAATCATAATTGGAGAAAACAAGAGAGAAAATGGATTATAAGAGTAGCTGGGAAGGAAAGTGCTGGGACAAAACCCCAAACCCAACCAACCAAACCACTCCTATGGAACAAGCTTTCTTCTAAGGAAATGCTCTGAGTTTCATTAAGCCAAAGTAAAAGCTGTGGGGACAGGGAGGGTGGAGAGAAAAAAAAAACTATATTATCATAAAAGCATCCTAATTTCTACATAAGAATAGCTGTGGAAACGGGTCCGTTCTCAGGTCAAATGCCAGCAGACGCTGCAGTTCTTGGAGCCCAGTAATAGTGCAGTTAATTGAAGTGAAAACAAACAGCACCTGACTGATAATTGCTGGTGTTGGCCAGGGAAAGTGTGATCCAACCCATCCTGAGCCATTATCACATCTTTCTCAGCCCTCTGTTGTTTGGCTCTGACAGGACTCTGATCGTAAGTGGTGTTAGCTCATTTCCTTATTATTTCTCAAGGATTAAAGCAAATGGTCCTCACTCAGTAGAACTTCTTCCCACAATTTTAATTGTTCCGTTAAAGTTATTAGTATATTTAATTAGGAAGCACTTCTATGAAAGTTAGTAATTAGGAGAAATATTGCATTTTACATACAAACGTGAAATTGTGTCAGCGTTTTAAGGATGGGATTTTCAAGAAGTTGAAATCTAGAAATTCAAGCTCTATTCCATTGCACCATTCTATATGGTTTATAAGCCTTTCCATCTGCTTGGCACAAAAAGATTCTTCTTAAAAATGCTCAAAGTGTAAATGTGAATATCATAAACCCAAAATTATTTTCATAACTATGACCTGGACCTCTTGCTCTCCCCCTGGTTAAAGCAGAGGACCCCAAATTGAGGGCAGCTGGTAAATTTTTGGCTCACAAAAAGTAACAGACCAACATTGCCACTGTGTTTTACTTCAGGCCTTATCCTAGAAAAACAGGGCTGCTGCCAGCTTTTCTGAAAGGAAGGAATAAGATTTTCTATGTGATTAAAGCAACAGAGGAAGTACTAAACAACACCTGAGCATCACATGGAGTAGTTTAAGAAAGACTCACCTATACCTTTACATAAATCATACTTAGTTTTTACCTGCATGTAAACACCTGCAAATTCCCTCATGACAGGGTTCTTCCCTTCTTCCTAATTTTAAAATGCAAATTGCTCACCAATAAGGAGGAAAGGACTTAAGAATCAGACCAGTGGGCAAAACTGATGGGGAGAATTGGTGCAAGCCCTTCAGAGGGAGGTGGGATGCAGATACAGGAGGCAACTCTGCCTTGGCATCCTGCAGGGAGCAGCTCTTGCTGCACAGGTGAAGAAAGGTTCGGCACAGGAGGAGCACCAGCCTGGACTCTGAGGACATCTCCCAGCCTTTCCTGCTGATCTCCTGTTCACAGCAGAGTTCCATGGCAGGGACTGAGGCCATTCCCTGTCCCACATCCTGCCCTGGGACACTGCACTGCTGCCCCAGGAACTGCAGAGCAGGCGGGAACCACACACCCACCGCTGGAGCACATTTATTTATTACCAGGTATTCTGGGACAAGGAACCCACAGCGATGGTATTTGTCAGGACTCCTTTAACTTTCCTTGAGGTTAACAGCCAAATTAATCCTACAAAACCAAGGAATTTCTGGAAAATGGACTGAAATGGAAATGTCATTTCATTAACAGATTTCAGTTGAATGGAGTTGCACCAGTCCCGATGCTTTAATATAATAATTTTTTTTTTAATTAAAGGTTATCTAGTACTAAAATTATCTTTTTTTTTTAATTCTGCCCTTGGAATCTTTAAAGTTGATGTATTTCAAATTTGGGAAATACTCATTTTAAGACTGTAAACACAATCATTAATTGTTTTATACAGTGAAAGGGTAAACATATCTATTTAAACAAACATCTGGACAAACAGGTGTTCCCTCATTCAATATCCTATTAATAATTCCACTTACTTCTCTCTCCTGCTGCTGCCAAACGATTTGTGAGGGATTTAAATCACAGTGGTATGAATTGTCACCTGCTGATATCAACTTAACATCTTTGAAATATCCGAGGCATCCAAGTTTATCGTGTGTTTTGAGCTAAAGTTCTGTCAAATGGTGTGACCTAATTCCAGTCAATGTTGGAAAGACCTCAAATCAATACCTGAGTAATGCAGAGCTGTATCCACCACTCAGCAGGGGACATTTTGTCATTTCAGTCACAGTCCAGTCTCCAAGTTTCCTTTGGATTCTTTGAAGGGGTGGGTTTGTTGTTTTGAATTTTGTTTTGCTTAGTGATACTTTTTTTTTCAAGGCAGAAAACCACAACACTTGGGAATGACAAAACTTTCCCCACTTTGTTATATTAGGAGTATTGTTTGACTAAGTGTACTGGACAAATGCCAATTAAAATAAAAGTAATTATTAAAATAATTACATTCTCAGCTCTCTGAATCCTGAATGAAACTTCACCTTCATATACTGACACTCTGAAAGCACAGAGGTGAAGTGACAATTTCTTATTTCATTTCCTATTCCAGAGGTGACTGCACATTAGTGCAGTGGCAAGTGACCATTGTCTATTTCTTACATATTTAAGTATTGTTATATGTTGCAGCTTAATCAATTAATTGTTTGTAGTAGGAGATCATAAAATGAATGAGGGTGTGACTAACAACAAGGATAAAAACCTATTGCTGGATTAAATTTATACATGTGAATACAAATCCTGTTACTCAAGGCAGCAGAAAGCACAAGTCTTCCTGGACTACTGACTTTTCACAAGAAGAAAGGTGACAAAAAGTTTTGTTGAAATAAATCACAAGAAGAGATCTTTTGGAACAGCAAAAAAAATCAGTTTAAAAAGTTCAATCAATCGAAATGTTCAACTATATTCTTGAATTCTGGATTAAGCAGTTCCTCTTCAGATTATTTAAAATAAAGGAAAATATAAATACGTTTAAAAGCACTTCAGCTATGAGAAAAGATGGTTATATTTGGGATACAATAGAAGTCAAAAAAAAACCCCAAAATAAAAGGACTGCGGACAGCACAGCTCAGAGTAGAATGGTTGATGGCAAACTAATCATTACAAATTAGGCTCACAGGACTGGATTTTGATATGAATCAGAGAATCAGGGAATAATTGAGATTGGAAGGACTTGAGGGGGTCATGCCCACAGACAACAGGACAGATTGCAGTGCCAGTTATGACACATTGGAATTGCTTTTTCTGAATAAATTTTCTGATTCTAATAGGAATGGGCATAAAAATAGCATTCAGCAACTCAAGTCATCACACACATTCATTGAAAATGTAAAAAATTAAAAGAAAATCCTTTCTCCTACTCTGCCAAATTAAATAGAAATAGAACTTTTGTTGTCACCAGCAAACAAAAGATGAAAAATCTGGACCCTCCCACTTACACAGATGAATCTCTTTAGGGTTAGCACTCAATTTTTCTATTTCTCAGCAGAGGAAAAGAGTTTCTATGGATCCAACAAACTAAAAAAAGCCACATTTTCACATCAAGCATTTTGTCTATAAATCCTCTTCATACGTTTCTTTTGCAGCACTTTCAAATCAGTGGTAACATGCAATCTTTTACAAATATTTGCATTGTAACTAGCAGAATCACTGTCAAATTCCAAACTTCTCTATAGTTCAGAATCAGTTTGAAGGGCTGCCAATTTGCAGACGTTTGTATTAATTTGGTTTTGTTATTTGTTTGAGGTTTCTTTAAACCTAAAAGGAGTTTACACAGTATGCACAAATATTTTATACTGAAATATGAAGACATGCATGTAGGAGAGGACAGTTCACCTTTGCAAGCACAATTCTCTAAAGGTATGGATTTAAGATTTTCTTCCTTCCTGTAGAATTGCACATATGAAATTCTTACATCTGGGCCTCCAGATCCCCCGGGACTGCCACAAGTTCAGCACCCCATTTATAAACACAGAATAGTCAAAAGCAAGAGATGATCTACAATATATTCCTTCACACTGTTTTAAACTATTTGAAGCAGCAGCTTCCTTCTCTCTTCAGATCATTGTCAGGAAAAAAAATTGCTGCAGCATCAGAACTGAGTGCAATAACAGAATTATACACCATGATGTGAAGGTTATTATCCAAAACACAGAAGGCAAAATAAGACAGAACTACTTAGACAGTGCTCTCAAATCCCAAATATAGCATACAAAAGCATAATTTTTATTGAAAAAGAATCAGTAAAAAATAGTAAAGTTGGATGCAAAAAACCACTGAGCTAGAAACTAGTCTTCCCAAATAGAAAGGATGGGACATTGATGAAAAATCCCTGTGGTGTGTTCTTTAAATGGCAAGACACATCACAGTGGAATCAGTTAGGTGTCCCCTGAACATTCTCCTTTTCCACAGAAAAATTATTATATTTATCTTTCTACGACATGTTCAATTTTGGCATCAAAAATGATGCAAAAAAAATTCACTAAATGAATAGAAACACAAGAGGATAAATAAAAAAATAGATCTTGGAAAGCCTGGATTTCACATACCACATGCTGCTTGTGACTGTCTGAAATACTGACTAGAGGAAGATTTACAGCATTGTTCATGAAGTTGCAGAATAAATTTGGAAAGCAGAGGAGACAGGAACAAAGGAATAAAAAGAATTAAAGTGCTGCTGAAAGGAAGATGGAACTGTTAAATGCAGTTACTGAAAATGAAAAACAGCTGAATGTGTCAGATTCCAGAGAGCTACATTTTATAATAAAACTTAAATAATCAGATATTCTTACCAGAAGGAGTGTTGTATTTGATGCACTCTGATGAGAACCAGCTAAGTTTTCTCCTGAAATAACATAAAATGAAAATTATGTCAGGAAAAGGCAGCTTGAAAATTCCCTGTCAAAACAGAAATGTTTTAGATTGTTTATACAGCATTAATATTGATACATTCAGGAATAAGTATTCTTACTTATAACAATATAACATAATACTCTTTTTAATAATAGTCTTATTCTGGAAAAGTTTTTTTCACCAAGATCATGTTAAAACAGACATTTTTACAAGTGCAGAGCAGTTATTATACCTGCTTGTTTACTATTGCTACTACAGAGTGTCTAGGATTCCATCTGTGGGCAGAGAGGATTTTGTGGTACTACTAGAGAGGCATAAGAAGGTATAAAAACATATTCTTTTTGTTAAAGATTTTAGGTGAGGAGAACTAAGGGGGAAAGTGGAAATCACTGGGCCTAATGAGCCTGACAAGAATTTCTATCTCTTTTCTAAACCCAAATGTTTAGTTTAAAACACTTAATTCCATGGTAATGCAGGTAAGTTTGTGACCCTGGTTCCAGCAGTTTGAGTGACTATGCAATAACCCCCCCTCATTTAACACTTTTTCTAGCAACCTGCAATTAGGAAATCCCATGGAAAAATCAAGTGATTGGAGAAGTATATTGGTGGGTTTGAGCACATGACTAATTGTACCAGAATTTGATTATGAATATGGCTAATATATACCAGAATTTTCACATATTTTGCCCAGCAGTTGCTCTAGGAGGAGGCAGAGGCATGAGGCTATTTCCCAGCCATCAGAAATTGCCCTTTTGTCTCTGTGTCCATCAGCAGGTAGCAGCTCCAATCGTGGGATGGCACATTTGTTTTGTCATGCCAGCGTGTTTAATGAAGCAGTCACACGCATTAATGAAGCATCTTAGCAGGGTTCAAACGCTGCCCTCCTGATGCTCGCTCAGGTAAGGCAGGAATGAGCCCTTTGTGTCCACATTTCCCTTCTGAGCAGCAAATTCTTCTCATGCCACAGCCTTTTCTCACTGACTCGATCGGGACACGCGGCTCCGGTCAGTTTGTGACAAGCCACACCTGAAAGCTTCTGCTTCATGGCAAGGGCTCACTTTCTTCCAGGTAATAACAGCACAGCAGTTCTTATCTATTCTATAGAGAAGCGAGTAACAGATGTCAGTTACTTTTTTTTTCAGTCAGTAACTGGGGATTCCAAAAGTCCATCTTGTATCTCTAATTTTCCCCTTTTCACACCTTAGTGCAAGTCACTTGGACACGAGCCAGGACTCACAGACTCTCACCCCAACCACCTGTTAGGCTTTCACATTGTATTTCTACTAATTCTCTTTCCTGATTGAAGCCATCCTCTCTGATTAAACAAAAGAAACACAGCCACTGGTCTCTCATGAGTGCCTTTCTCCTGGATACAAAAAGATTAAATTTAAGATTAAGATAGATGGGGCTATTATAGGTGTTGACATTGCTTCTGTTGTGGAGCCTTTCCATGTCCCAGTGCTACATTACACTGCACTGAACAGTAACAGTGACACATTTAGCAGTTCACAATCACCTGATTTTCATATGCAATGGTATTGAGGAAACCAGTGGTGCTATCCATTAAATTGCATGATTATACAACAGGGAAGTTGTATGCAGTGAAGGAAATGAAGTATCCTTTCAGTTTGTGAGAGCAGCTGGTGTTGTCACTGCAGAAATCAAGACACTGGAGTACAGGAACTTACAGCACGAACCCTTCACTGAAATTCAGTCAGAAAGGTTCCTGCCCGGAAACAGTGTGTCTGAGCCCATAAAAAAACTTCAAATGTAGTGTTTTTTAGGTTCCCACTACTGACACATGTTCAATTTGTGCTCCTAAATGCAAACTGAAGAACCTCTAGCTCTACCTGTCCCATGTAGCCTCTGCAGAATTCAGAACCATTCTACATTTTATTACCTGGTATCAGCAGGTGTGTTTTTTAGCCAATTCTGGGAAAAGGGCAAATCTGTGAAAGCTTTATGATATTCTATTTATTTGCAAACACTTGGTGTAAAAAATGTTTTTGTAGCTTTTACAAATCTTCACAAATTAAGAAATATAAAGCCCTAGTTGAATCAGGAAAATGCAGTCTTAGTGCACTGAGAGTACAAAAATTACAAAGGAACTGCTACCTAATGTATCATTCACATCTTAATTTTCAGATAAAACCTCTCCCAAAAAGATAAGAATGTCTATGTTTCACTAATTTACTGTCAAATTCAGAATTGTTTTCATGCTACCAGTATAAAGGCAAATAACTTGTATTATTTAAGGAGAAGATATCAAATCCTCCAGAAACTAATACATATATGCTTCAATCATAAGCATCCTACATTGCCATCATGATTTAAGCAATATGAAGATAAGGATGGCAGTTCAAAAGATTAGGTTAAGTGTGGTATGTCTTTCCCTAAATGTGTACTATACCTTTGAAAAAGAAATTCAGTCTCTAAAAAGCATTTTTGTTCTTTAAGATTGGACACATGTCAGACATTTGGGTAGATGTGAATAACACAAAAAATCAGTACTTCTTTTGACACACTAGTTAAAAGAAATATATTATTTTATTCAAGTGCAGTATAATTACTTTTTAAATCTGTTCAAGCAGAGAAATTACTTTTGTTTGTATTAGAGTTGAAAATGATAGGAAAGCTTCTGTGCAGCTTCAGTGAGGTGGAATGTACTCAAAGAACTGAGGAAATCTGAAACACTTGGTAGCTTCAGATTTCTAATAGCTGCATGTATACTGTAATTAGAATTTAAACTAAAAGTGATATACACATGAAAATAAAGCATGGCACACACCAGAAATGAAGATTATGACATGATGAGCTTTGCAGTCATTAATTTTTTCTCGTGCTGAGCCCACAGACTCACCCAGCTCTTCAAGAGGAGCTGCAAAGCCCCTGCACAGGGCTTTGGTGCTGCTGTGCTCCCACTCTCCAGATGTGAGGTGGAGCAGAAGCCCACCATGCTGCTCACTCTGTGCAGAGCAGAAAGCTCTCAGGGAACTGCATTTCACAGGAGCAGTGCAACCCCTTTGCTTATCCTGCTCTGCTGAGCCCTTCAGAACCCCACCTTTCCCCAGCCTGACAAGAGGAAGCTGGAATTCTGCAAGTCACTGGAGATTGCTATGGGCACTCACTGTACCAGCCAAAATAATCCCACTCTCCTAGAGAGCAGAGTCTGACTGATTTAGATTTCAAAGAACTTCTAGACACCATCTCAAATTTAAGCCAAGACAAGACTACATTACTGTATATCCAGTAGAATTCTGAACATTCCTGGGGATGGAAATCACCCAGTCTTTTTTCTTAGCTCCAGTGGCTGACTACCATCACTTTGGGATCTGCCCCTCTCCCCTCACATTCAAGTGCAATTTCTCTTGTTCTAGCTTACATCTGGTCTCCTCTGCCCTTTTTCTACACCCCTCCAGGAGTCTTCATCTTCTCTATAAAATACTTTTGAGTAATTGAAAACAGCAATGGGATCCTCCCCAAAGTCTTTCCTTAGAAGAAAGCCAGCTCTTCCAGTGTCTCCCCCCATATATTGTGCTCCAAACCCCTAACAATTTTAAAATCTTGAATAATACTAATTCAGCAGTGTCACCATGCCATCCTTACTGCCTGCTGCCTTTCTGTACTTACTGCTGCTTTTGAGTCACTCATGTCTTGGACATTTTTTTAATTTATTACACAAATAGTCATTTCATGGCTACAGAACACTTCCAGTCAAAATCATGATGAATTCTAAACTAGGCTTGGATTTGAGCCCTGTTTCTCTACCAGGATATAATTTATTAGCCTTGTTTTCCCAATAACTAAAAGACTAAGTACAGCTAACAGTAGCACAGAACCAGGAAAGAAGTGTGGAAATATGACTTCTACAGGAAGTACCAAAAGCTCATTCATTCTCACTATACCACAGAATGCAACTATGAAGGATGATAGCACAATTCCTGGTGTCTCCCCATCTGAGTTCAAACCTGCTCTCTAAGTAGCAGCATGTATTTCTTTCCCCCTCATTAAAAACAAAATGCCTATTACAGACACAAATACAAAACCTAGTAAAGTTAGCCATCCAGTAATACTAGAAAATGAAATTTCAGCCAGCTAAACATGAGAAATCACAGCACTGGCACAAGGTTCAGCAGTTTTACTGACACAGCATTACTCAATATTCTCCAGTGCCTGCTGGGTTTGAGGTAAGCAATAGGAAATGGAAGGAAAATATTTAAAAAAAAAAATCAAGTTTGAGACCAGTCATCAGCCTATATCTGAATGAACTCTATTCTAAAAGACTGTGGTACATGGGAATGTATCATAACTGCAGATGCCCCTTAGCATCCTTCCAGCTGCTCATCACTGAGTGCCTCACCATCCAGGGCTGCACATGTTCATTTCTCCTCACTCCTCACAAAGAGCCACAGAAATATTTCGCCTTCTTCCTTACGTTTTGTTACCTTTGCCTTCTCCTATCTACTCCTGGCTGAAGTTTGCACACATTGATGGGTTGTAGATGGCTTTGACATCAGGCTAACATTCTTCAAAAATAAAAAATGACAATGTTCTTTGTTTTCTCTGAAGCCACCTTCTCTGACCCTCCCAGTTAATTAAAATTCATCAGCTCTTGTTCCCAATTTGTTCCATGTCTGGACACAGCCAATTCCAGCTGCCTTCTCCCAGAAGCTCAAAGTCCCATCAATCTTCTGTACACTCTTTTTGAGGTGGTTATGTTATGTTATTGTTATGGACAATGAGGGAATGGAAGCAATGGCAGGGCAGGATCAGATGGGACAAGTGTCACAAACACAGCTCTGCTTTGGGATGGCCATGCCTGAGAAAAGGGAATGGTCTTTTGACAGAAGAGAAGGACCTGACTTTGTTTAAGGAAAATGACCTAATGAGCTACACATTAAAACTCATCACACATTCACCTCTGGAATACAATTAGCAGGTTTTGTTTCAGGGTTGGTTTTAGTTTTTGTTTTGATTTGCTTTGGGTTTTTTTTAAACATGATAAGTCTTCTTTCTTCCTAATTCCAAATAACATTAGGAGTAAGGAAAACTTGCTATTGACCACAGGCAAACAGGGTTAAATGTCTTTTGAATCATGGTCTCAGTGAAGTCAGTTCCCCAAAGTAAGGCAAAGTATTCTGTGTTTTCCTCAAGACCAGGTAAGACAAATTTCCCTGATTGCAACATTCATTTGTCAATGCATCAGGCATGAGCACTCCAAGCACAAGGCAACAATAAAAGTTCACTTAAGAGCAGATTTGGTTGCCTTTTGGAAAGCTCACTCTGCAGATTGGTAGGAGAAGGAAGAGTAACTGCTGCCAGGACTGGAACAGGGATGCAAGTATCATTAATGGATCACCTGCATCATGACAATCCTTCCAAAAATTCCACCCTGTCACTGGGCCCTACATGCCCAGAGCTTCATGGGAAAGAGTGTGAAAGTGATTTTACAAAAGTGGCAGTTGAGTTCTGGCAAAGCTAAGAAGATCCTGGTGTGAGCATTCAGGAGATGATTTACAAATAAATGAAACCTGAACAATGCAAATTTTCAAAGACACATTTTCACAGAATATGGATTTCAGCATGTTCTCTGGAGTCCTGCGTTCACTTCTAGCACTCCAGTGGTATGCATAATAATTCCATAGAATTGGTTTATTCTATACTCACCTTTACTAGAGATTTCTGGCATGAAAGTGAAGGTGGGCAATGTGGAGAGCTACTTTTCAATGTCAGACTGTCAGCACATCCAAGCAGACACAGAGACACTAAAGCTGTACTGAATACAATTCAAAGGATTCATTCACAAGTATTTACCCTTTTCTTGCTCTAGAAAAGAAATTATCATGAAGTTTTTATTACTCCTTGAATATATGAGGATAGAGATACAATATGGTAGGGAAATAACAAAATAGTACCAAACATTAATGTATCTAATGGATCTAAAAAACAAAAATCCTTCAAAGTTACTGTTTTTGCCTTGGTACTATAAATGTTGGATATTTCTTAACTTAATAAAGCTACAAAGGTGATTCCTGGTCACGTCTTGAGAAGCTTTAATAAATTCTCCAGAAAGAATTTCAATATTGTGAAGACTCAATGCTTCAATTATTAACTAGGTTATATTTTGGTTTTTTTAGCCTGATTTGAGAAAATCCTTTCACACCATCAAAATATTTTTGTGTCTCAGAGTATTGAGATATAAAAAGATTTGGCATTAGTTTGTTAAAAAATAGCCCTTTAAATAATAGATGAAGACAGCAACATCAGGAAAAATATTTTAGACTCTTTGGTTATGAAGATAATAATGACAAAAATCAAACTTAAAATGTCAACACTTTAGTCTACACCAAAGCCCAACAGCTCTAGCTGCACTGGTGTCATTGAGGCAGACTAATAAGGTGAGTATATGTGCATTTAATGTGCACTGTTGTGTGTTTGTTGGGGACTCATCATAGTAAAATAAATCCAATACAGCAATGGAAAAGGTTGTGTTATGACTCATAAATATTTATAAACCAGGAAAACTGTAAAGTTGGGTTTGATGTTCAGGAAAAAAAAGATTCATTTTTCATGAATCCAATTCTTTAAGAGCTTCAGTGTGAAACATTTTTAATCCTTATATAAATGACCTTGATAAAATGAATAAATTGAGCAAGGCTATCACCTAGTGGTCAATGGGAGCAATATTTTATTTTTTCTTGTGAACTCTTATTTGCTGGGGAGGTATTTTGGGGACCTTTTTTTCCTCTGTAGAGATCTGTCAAATACTGAATCTGCACAGCAATATTACATAAGTAGCACAAGAATACATTAAGAAACCCTGTTATGCCAAAGTTTTATTACTTGTAATTTATTTTTTTCTGTCCAGTAGCTCTTTTAAATCATCACTAAAAGTCCTACTAAAACCTTAATTTCAGTTAGTGCAGGTTTTTTTGGTGGTTTTTTTTTGGTTTGTTTTTTTTTATTATTATTTTTCTGAAGCAAACCTAAATCTCTACCTTTAAAGCCTATTCAGACATTTTCAAGAGTATGAGACATAGAGTTTAGGTAACACTCTTTTGACCACGATAAGGGGAAGAAAATATCAAGAAGGTATTTCTAGCAGATAGAAAACCTAAACTGAGGGGGGAAATTAAATAGAGTCGCTCCCAAAATAAATAGATAAATACAAAATTCACAGTCAAAATACATGTGGGTGGTTTTGGGAGGGCTGGGCTACAAGTTTTGGGGTATAAAAGCAAAGAGAAAAAATCCCCTACATACACAGAGCCTGGAAGCTCTGCACTGCTGCAGATCAGCACCGCAGAGTCCCCAGGGCTGGGTCTCACCCCAGGGCTGGGTCTCACCCCAGGGCTGAGTCTCTCTCACCCCAGGGCTGGGTCTCACCCCAGGGCTGGGTCTCACCCCAGGGCTGGGTCTCACCCCAGGGCTGGGTCTCACCCCAGGGCTGGGTCTCACCCCAGGGCTGGGTC